>VXBQ01014013.1:470365-551228 GCA_013400175.1 Phainopepla nitens
CTTTTCTTTTCTTTTCTTTTCTTTTCTTTTCCTTTCTTTTCTCTTTTCTTTTCTTTTCTTTTTTCTTTTCTTTTCTTTTTTCTTTTCTTTCCTGTAGACCTTGGACAAACAATGTCCTACCATAAGGCATCTGAATTTACTCACTCAAGTGTTAGGAGGCATAATATCAGGTGGGTTTAGTAACAAGTGTTCAGGGTGAGTTCAGACTGGCCAGAAGACCAAACATGTTCAGCTTGCTCACAATATGACCAACTTTTAGACTCAGGGCATCCTGAAAAAGGACCATTTTCAGTGCAATGATATCAACAGCATGGACATAATTTGGACATCTGGCTCAGATTGTTGAGGAATACAATTGGTTTACACAGCTCAGGGGGCAACCTTAGATGAGCTGTGTGCGGTGAGAGCCTGAGCCAGCAGGGCAGAACTGCCAACCCTTGGCACAGCGAAGGGCCTGGGGACCTGTGGCCTCGCCAGGTGACCGGACACTCAGAGACACAGCAGGAGCCAATGACCCCAGACCTTCCTGCATTTAGACTGCCAGGGTACAAAAGCCCAGGGTTTCCTTTGTTTGGGGTCCCTCCTCAGAGGCACCTGCTCAAGCTGCTATTTTGTTATTTAGTTACAGCACCAAGACTAGGTTGTTTTAAGGACCAAGACATCTGAGACTCTGCTATGGGAAATCTGGAGTCGAGATGGTAAGGAAACTTGATCTAGCTAAGCATGACTTGTTGATGTGGCTCCTGGATGGTCAGACAGGGAACTTTCCTAGACATGGAAATGTGTATGAATGGAATCAAAATCAAATCAGTTTCAGTTCTACCAAAAAGAAAATGAGAAAGCCACCAAGATTGTATAGTAAATCTGTAATTACTTGTCTACGAAGCTCCTGATAGTCTCCTTTCTTTGGAAATGAGCAACAGAATCTTAATCGCTCTGATGTTATTGTCTTGTCTCTTTTTAAGGGGGGACTAATTTCAATTAATCTGAAATCCACCCAGCCTATGTAATTACTTGAATTTTGTACCTCTGAGAATATGTACAGAGTAGAATTATCTTATTCTCTTAGCAGACACAAACATATCCATCTGATCTATTCACCAAAGCTCCGAGATTGTAGTTTCTTTAAAGCACCTGGATTGCCTACTGCAGAAATAAGAACTTGGATCTATTTTGAACCTCTATTAATGACGGCATCAAAGTTTATCTCTTCACGGCAAGAAGTGCAATATGCTCTAGAGTTGGCTGCTCTGGAGCTGTTGCACAGAGGCCCTGGGAAATTACCACTGCAGACACATTTTCATACTTCAGGCACACTTGTAAAGAGGATTTAAATATTCTGGTAGCACTTTCTGTGGGACGACTTTCTCTGATTCTGCAGAACCAGAACATACAGGCATCCTGGACCCAGATCTTTCTAACAAATCCTATCAACTTCTAATTGAACACTTGACTTGTTTACATCTATCCAAGATCAGAAAAACTTGACAGCCTATCAGAAACACCAAAGTACCATCCATTTTGCAAAAAAAAATTTGAAATAAGTAAGAAAAATAAGATCTTGTCCAATGACTGTTGAGTTAGGGTATATGTTCTTTAAAACATCCATTAATTTCAGGTTACTTAGGGTTCAGCTAATCACTTATAAATTAAGCAGAAGTACAGGTGTTCCTTTCAGTGAAAATGGATCTGTTTATGGTATATTTTACCTGGCCTAAAAATTGATCTTCTTATAAGAAATAAGTATTTGTAGATCCCAACTCTTTTCACAGAATCATAGAATATTCTGAGATGGAAGGGGCCCACAAGGATCATGTAACTCTTAAGTTAATAACACATCTGGAGACCTCAGTCTAGAATACGACAAATTAAATCCAAAATGGATCATTTCCTTCTGTTGACTATAAGAGGAACCCGGCTGAGTAACTCTGCTGTTCACAACAAACCTGTGTATGTCTAGGATTGGCTGATATGAATTTGTCCCACATCTGTTGAAATAGACTCAATATCTTATGCTAGTAGGAGCTCTAACACCTTTCACAGTTATATTATGGTGATTAAAAAAGGAAATGGAAACCCTGTGGTGAGGGAGCAATAGCTGAACAGGGTGAAAAATGTGAGGTTTTAGAAATATCTGTGTGTTAGAATTGATTACTCTGAATAAATCAGGAGAGAAAGTGATAGAGGAAATTAGTTAGAGGTCATGATAGAGAAGTGGCAGCACTGTAGCCCAAACAACTGAGTAGTCATTTATGGTACTCATTCATCATTTCTGTTTAATCACAGAACCTGTAGCATAAAAGTAAATGTCAAAGGAAATTTTAAAACTGAGTTAAATGCAGATGACTATGTGACCTGTCCCATCACACAACCTGTGAGGCCAGTTAGCACAGATATAAGTTTAATAGATACATTTACTTAAATGTCTCTATTTAACATAACTCACTGAAAATAACAAGGAAACACTAAAATTCCATATTTTTCATTTTACCTAAAAAGTCCTTGCTATCACTGATTTCTGTGCAGTATTAACATGAGACACATTCAAGTTAACAGAAGAAATATATTCTATAAAAGAGAGGACAGAAGCCTTTCCGTATGCTACGGTTTACTTTTGATGGATAAGGCATTCAAGACAGTAGTCTTCATTTCCCTAATTTTCTGCTCAGGTGTTGAAATTCATAGGTGGGCAATTATTCAAACAGTTCTGTTGTTCATCACTATTACATTCATTATACTTAAAGTAACTGCAAGTGCAAAGATGGAAATGGGAAGCAGAAGGGGTAATTAAGTTCCTAATGCAGAAGCAGCTATACAAGGGATTGGCACAGGGAGAGTGGAAAACTTGTCTATATGAAACAGGGCAGTCTGCCAGCATTCTAGGTTATCTGATAATCAACTCTAGACATTTAACACTCACAAATTCATATTCAAAACTAAATAGGGCTTGGCAATGATATTTTGTTCATTGAAATGTTGTGCCACACTGGAATCAGCTCGTGAAATAACTTGTTAACCAATATGCTGAAGCAATAAACATGAAATTAAAAAATATTCAATAGTCTACATCAATCATAGGCTAACATTTTCTAAAGAGCTGTCCTGTAAATGAGTTTAATAACCAAAGTCTAGAATACAGATAGGAAGTGCAAGCATGAGCAAAAAGTAACCTTTAAGAGACAAAATATGAAGGGATGAGACAAGAAAACTTGGGACCACGCTTATAACACATGATATCAAGTGAAAATAAGTTGCTTAAGTACTCAGGTCTGTTAAACTTACTAAAAAAAGAAAAAACACACAGTGCCCTTCCAAAGGATTGAATTACAAAATTATATTTTATATATTGAGACAGGAAACTAAAATATTCAAAGCCAGTCAAATTAGAAATGCTGAATGTGATTACTTATTCCATTATCCTCGGTGGGAAAGCTTCAGCATGCCTGTGCACTCACCATGTGTATGCTCACTCACCTTCTCACAAGCCATCGTCTTAAGGCAGTTACGCTGCCAGCTAGAGATATTCTGTATGTACTAATTCTGAATGAATACAAAGTTTACAAGTCCTTTCCCCTCCAGCTTCTGAGAAAAGGTGAACAAGAGGGAGGGAATGAGTGCTAGGACTTTCTTTAGCTGTTTCTATTTGTAGTTGACTCTGGCTAGATGCCTAGAACCCACCAAAACCTCTCTATCACTCCCCTTCCCTACTATACAGGGCATAGAAAATATAATGAAAGGTTCATGATTTGAATTCAAGAACAGAGAGAGATCACTCACCAAATACCATCACGGGCAATAACCAGACTCAAATTAGATGTATTAACTAAATTTACTGGTAACAAAATGAAAGCAGGGTAATAAGAAGTTAAGACAGACCTTAAAAACACCTTCCCCCACCACTCTTCCTCCATCTCAGATATACCTCCTTCCTTCCCAGTGGTGCAGGAAGAAGGAGAAGGAAGGCTACAGTCAGTTTATAACGCGTCGTTTCTTCTGCTGTTCAGGGAGATGAGTCTTTCCCCTGCTCAAGAGTGGAGTCCCACCTGCAGGAGACAATTCTCCATGAACTTCTCCAACTTGAGTCCATCCCAGAGCAACAGTTTTCTATGAACTGCTGCAATGTGGATCATTCCTCCACAGGGAACAGTAATTCAGACACAGGCGGTGCCTGTGTGGCTCCCCCACAAGTCACAAGTCCTACCAGCACACATGTTCCAGTGAGGGCTCCTCTCTCCAGGAGTCTGCAGGTACCTGCCAGGACTCTACTCCAGCAAGGGCCTCCCATGGGCTCACAGCCTCCTCTCAGGTATCCACCTGCTCCAGTGTGGAGTCCAGCTCCTCCAGGTGGATCTGCAGATCCTGCAGGTGGATCTCTGCTCCCCTGTGAACCTCCATGTGCTGCAAGGGAACAGCTGCCTCACCATGTTCTGCGCAATGGTCTGCTGAGGAATCCCAGGTCCAGTGCCTGGATCACCTCTTTCTTTCCTTTTCCACTGACCTTGGTGTCTGTAGGTCTATTTCCCTCACATATTCTCACTCCACTCTTCTCTGGTCACCATTACATCTGTGCAATACCCTTTTACTCTTCTTCTCCTTCTTAAATCTGTTATCACAGAGTGTTACCAACACTTCTGATTCGTCCAGCCCTGGCCAGTGGCACATCCATCTTGGGCCTGGCTGGCACTGACTCTGGTGGACATGGAGGAAGCTTTCAGCAGCTTCTCCCAGAAGCCTCTCCTGTAGCCCTCTCCACTACCAAAACCTGTCCATACAAACCCAATATACCAATGCCCCAAAATTCATAATATAATTACACATTCTGAGATTACTGAGTTGGTCCTATTGAGTCCTTTTGCAAATTTTTTAAATTTTATTTTTGTTGTAAACAGATTCCTCACCCAAAGTCTCACCTTTTTAATGCTAACATGAGTAAACTAGTATATGGCTATCAGAACTGTGCTAGACCAAAGGTCAAATGTAGTAATCTCCCAGTTACTGGGCACGATTTCATCTCTGCTGGAAAAAATCACACTTCAGATGAAGGAAGTCGATCACATGAGCAAAACTGTAATAACAGTTGTGGTTATAAACCACAACTTACTTAGATTTTCATTCCAAAACCACTTACGATCATAATATTAATTTTGTCTGCATTTCTTTGATTGCCCCAAGTGAGCACATCTCCTTTAATATCACTTCAACTAAAACACTCTGTAACTGACCCAACACAAAATAAGAAAAATACAGCGTAGTCATATACAAGTCAAATAAATCTCCACTTAATTTTTTTTTTGATGTTGTGAGTTCACTAACAAGTCTTAATCTATAGTATCATTCTAAGTTTTTTATATCATTGACATTAAGGCTTTTACCATTAAACTTGCTCATTAATGAATTATAGAGGTCCTTGGTGACATTCAAACTGTTCATGAAACAGTTGTAATATCAATAATTCAGAGCAGAAATTCATGGTTTTGTTATCTCTATTAATTCTGCAATTTATCACAAAGAATTTATTTTTAAATTAGTGAAAAGCAAGACTAAAAGCTTAATGAATTAATTTATTTCAGATATTGGGATCTCATAGCATAGGTGAAGTAATACCTAAACCCAGCATATTATTACTTTTCCTTTTATAACTGAATCATACATTTTTAAAGGAAATAAGAATACTTTTAATTCTAAGATAACAATGCTGGATGACTTTTTTTTCAAAAGGGCAATCCAACTTAAAGCAGATCTTCTGCCACCTGGGAGATAACCTCTAAGGAGCTGCTATGTCTATAGGGACAATCTTTTTAAATGCAGTCATGTCTTTTACCTTATCTCACAGAGGATATTAAAATGAAGGAAGAAAAAAGCTTTCTCATAACTATATTACAAAAAAACAAACAAAAACCCTTAGACTATAAATTCTCTTTCTTTGCTTGATTCCCAAGGATTTGTTAAAGATTTAGCCCCATCATTTTCAATATTGGTACACATGCTTAACTGTAGACAAGATTTCCCTGTGGTAGGGTAACCAGGACAATATGAAAGCAGCCCTCAGTAGATTTCTTATTAAGAAAATGTCCTTAGTACACATCTTTCTTTTTTATAGTGCTTTCCATTTAAATAATTTTTTATATGTGTCAAAAAGTGATAGCTGGTTCTTCTCACAAAAAAATAAAAAGCAAACTAAAGCAAACAAAACCATATTGCTTTCCTTTTAGCTAGTTACTTTCATCTACTCCAGAATAACTGTGACATTCAGAATATGTGGAGACTCTAAAGAACACTTTTCATTATTTATTTTTTTGAGTATAAAGGCTGTAATAAATTTCACATTGCATTTTTTTTCAGCACGCTTTTTTTTGGATGATCATAGCTTTGCCTTCTGGCCTCAAAATATATGATGATCTGGGTTTCCTCTTCATCCTCTGTCTTCTGGGGCTAGAGAGAGAACATAGCTTATAATGATATTGTGCTCTTTCAACTTTATTTCGATGCAGCTAAACACATCCTTCAAAGCTTTAGGAAAGAGGTTTCTGATTGTTTATTTACTTTTTTTTCTTAAAACAGATGCAAAATTGACTGTATCCTCTATTCCTTAGGTCCTCTTCAAATATAAGAAGACACTCACCTATAGTTTAAGGATATAGCAAAGGGTGAATGAGAATTTGATAGCCACAGAAAAGCATGCCTCTCTGATGCTTTTTTACCAAAATATAGATATACATTGTCTACTCTGTTTAGGTTAAAAAATGCCTAAGTCAAAAATTGTCTAGGTGTATGCAATCTAAACATCTCACTGCTTGAAACTTCTAAGCTGTTTTCATTTCTCTAGACTTCATAAAGATGTATCAGTGTGAAATATAACGGTCGTGTAAACACTGGATAAACTTGAGATCTCAGATCTCTGTTTATAAAATCTGGTACATCCCTATCAGGTGCTCTTTTTGGAGGTAAGAAGCAAAAAATAATGCAATTTCAAACTTGTAAGATCTTCTAGGAGACTCTATTAAAGCAAATCTGAATTAATCATACCTGAAAATAAAGTCTCTAATATAAAGGTCTTGCAGAAGACTTAGCTTTGCAAAGAGGTCCAGGAGTACTCATTGCTTCTTATTTATTTACTTTTAATACATATTTGAATATAATATGTTTAATATATCCTATTTTGTGCTCAGAACCATCACTTTATTTTAGCACCACGAAGTTTATGGGTATTGGAACCCTTCTCCATGCATGCATGGATTAGAGAAGTCAATAAGTGAGCTTTATGGGATTCAGCACGTAGGATTGGTGCAGATCCAGGGGCCAGACCAGGCCTCTAAAAATCTGGCATCCCATATATCTGGCTCTGAAAGAGTGTATGGTATAAACTATGGTCAGCCATGCATCTATTAAGCAGGAACATTTGTGCTTCACATCACATATTGCCTATTTTAGTTTAAGAAAAAAATTGTTGTATTCTTGCCAAAAGCATACTCTGTGTATGTATGCTTTGCAATTGAGATTTCCTGAGCTGCCCAAAATGAAAGCCATGGATTCAGCATTAATGAAGATTGTAAAAAAAAAAAAACAAAAAAGGCATTTTTAATAAAAGTAAACAAAAATAATCGATTTCAATTTTTTTAAATAGTAACTAATGCTTTAGTACTAAAATGAGTTGATGCCAGAATTTGAAAATACTATTGGTGACTATTAAACCTCAGTAAAAACCTTCCCGGTTATCATAGAGTTTTGAGAGATGAATCATATTTATGTATAGTTAAAGTTTACATGGCAGTGCTGAAATATTTGTGTAAAAGCATTTTGAGGTTGTTTCACAATAACCTAAAACATATGGTCTAAATATTTCCTGGCTTTGTTTCTTCTGTCCACTCTATCTGGCTGTAGGTTAGGGAATAAAGAAATCACTGGATATGTAAGACTGAATCTTCTTTTAAGTAGCTGAATATAATTTTGTTGGGGTTTTGGGGGTTTTTTGGTTGTTTTTACTTATTGGATTGAAAGTAAAGTTCCTTGAATTGAAAGTAAAGTAAAAAGAGATTACTAAAATGCAGTTACGTACATGTAAACAGTCAGCATTGTAGAATACAATTTTACTTTTAAAAGTTATTGAAGAAAACATCTGCTTTTAATGTTTGCATTAGCACATATAATATCAATATTTTTTTATCAGGTAAGTTATTTATATGATCAATGTCCGTCACAGCATTGTGCTTTAGAATATATATTTTAGAAAAAAATCACACTCTGGAAACAAAATCCCCTTGATGCTATGAAATATGAAAAGGGGCAATTTTGCTTATTGGCTCTTCCATCTACAGACATACAGTACAGAATTTAGTAAAAGGCAATATTACAGTGCATCTCTTTTAAGCAGATGTATGGTTTTTGTCATCAGCACAAAAAAGCAAACACCAATACAAATGACCCAATCCGTATGCTACTGACACTTATCTTTTTCACTTGTGTAGAATAAATTATACTGAGTTAACTCAGCATATTTTAAAAATAAATGGATTTTTGTTCATATTTTTCCTCAGTGTTATTTTTTGTTTCGTCTTCCCCTAATAGGAGTTCAAGTGGCAACAGAATTGGAAAAGCATAATAAGCTTTAAAAATTGTGCACTCTTGCAGAAAGTTACACTTCTGTGTCCCTTTTAGGAGGCTTGGTTTGCAGGGCAGCAGATACCAGCCAATTACACGCACAGCCTGGCCAGTCTGCCCACTCACTATGAGTCCTGTCTGTTGTAATGAGCTTGATCAGACTCTAAATTAGGTTTCTACACTTTTATGCTGATTAAATTATTCCCTTGTATGTGATTCATGATACAGCAAAATAAAGATTGAGGATAATATGCCAATAACTTTTTTTTTGCTATCAGTAGCATATCTAAAGTACCAATTGCATAAAAAAATTAAATGAGAAGTTGCTGTGAGCAATATTTCCTCTGTTCTACGTCCCTGTTTTGCCTTACTTGGCTTTAGATACTGTTGTAGAGGCTGCTTCTGTAGTCATTTATACAAACTCTGGTTTAAAAGCATGAACACAAGAATAGCTTGCAAAAGGAGCTTGCACTATTCAGATTGCTGAGGACTTTAGGAACAGTTTAGCTAAACTATTGATTGAAAGCGCACAACTAAAGCTAGTTCTGCTGGCAGGAAAAAAGTCAGCTACCTTCTGGCACTAGTTTTCTCTGGTCCTATGATTCTATGTTTTCTAGGTTGTTAGTGGAAACAAAGTTGGGGATATCCAACAAATTCTTGCAGATCTCATAAAATTCACCGCCCAAGACCTAGCTTTTCCTCCCTTTGCTTGAGCAAAAATGAGGTTCCATAGCTTTCTTGGGTCACGGCTTTCAGCATTTAACTATCTACATAATTTTACATATTTTCCTGAAACCTACTTTTCCCTTTTAAGCTCATTTGTTCTTGTCCTGTCCCCAGTAAACATGGAAAATACTTGCTCACCAATGAAAGACCCCTTATATTGGTGTAAGATTAAATAATGAAATACAATGACTAACACAGTCCACCTGATGCCCTCAGAGCTCCTTCTAGTGGAACTTCCCTTACAGAAGACTCATATATCTGGAGAAATACTTCTATTATTATCAGAGGATGAAATTACTGTAGCAATTATCTTGAGTGGAATTAGTCATCTTTCCTTGGGTGGAATTAGTCATCTTCTAGGGTTTTGAGGATTTATTTTTTTTTTGCAATTTGTTTTTGCTCCCACAGAATTCATGCTAATAAGATGTATGTATGTATCTTATATAAAGATCTATAAAAATATATATACATAATAATTTCCATCTTGCTAAAACTTATCTGTTTATTTTTATCATATCTTTGTGATTTGTGATATCCTGTATGTTGGCTCACTTCCTAAAACGGGAAAAGAATGTGTACTTTCAACATATATTCACACCTTAAAAATCTCTGAGAATTTTTATAAGATACTTAAGAGTACTACTAAAGCACTCAAGTCACTGTAGAATTTTCTCATACACATCAATTATTAATCTTTTCTTCTTTTCTGTAATTTGCTCACTGCTGGTAAAATGGAAAATTCTTTTTATTATCCTTTCCTTGACACTATTTCATAAGTTGGAATACTGTCTTTATCTTGATGCTTTTCTGGAGCTAGCTAAAAAGAGAGGACAGACAAAATTAGGAGAATAAAAAATGGGTTTATTTATTGAAGAGCCTTCAGGTACACTTAGGGCAAACAAAGCCCACACAGGGGCTACACCCAAAAATGGACAGTGGGTAATGGGTTTTTACACTTTTATAACTTTAGTTCATTTGCATATTGGGCATTAATCTTCTAATTACAGTTCCAGGTAATGAAGCCATTTTACTCCAAGTTTGCTCCCCCCCAACTCACTTTTGTTTACATCTGTCAGGGCTTGAGACAGTAAAGTGTCTTTCAGTCCCAGGGCTAGAGAGGAATTGTTTTGTCCGACCAAAATGGGTAGCAGCTAGCACTGTATGCAGAGTTTAGAGTTATACACTAAAGAATTGCAGGATTACAAAACATGAAAAATACAAAAGCTAAAATCCTAAGGCATCAATATCTTCTTGAACCTCCTCTTAAAAAAAATAAAAAAAAAAAATCAGTTTCTTCAAGCCTTTCATGTTGACACATTGTCTAAGCCTTGGTTTAACATGTTTGTTTTTCTCTGTCCTTCTCTTTTGCATCTTATTTAAATGCAGTGTCCTCAGAATCTAAAAGAGTCCTGAATTTGAAACCTCACAAGTATCAACTATAATTTAGGTTATCTCCTTGTCTTATTATATAAGTAATTTCTGTTAGGCCAAACCAGATTGAATTGCTTTTTTTCTGCAACTGTGGGGCTTTACTGACTCATTCAATTAATGATCCATCACAACTGCCACATCCTTTTGCATCATATAACTGCTTCACTTTTTATCTGTGAATTTTTTCTTCTTTCTTTGCATGTTTCCTTATTGAATTTTGTATTTTTGGTTTTGAGCTTTTTTTTCAATTTATTAAAATGATGTTTAAATCTTATCTTTATCTACAGAGCATTTATAAACTCTTACAGCTCATATAATCTAAAAATGCTTTTAGTGTACTTCAGTTGTTGCAGTCAATATTGTTTTTAACAGGTGTCTAGAACAAACAGATAATCTGGTTTCTCTATATATTGTGGATAATAATTCTTTGGAAAAATACAGCCTTTGAAGATAAGTAATCTTTACGAGTCTCAAAACAGAACTGACAGTGAATAATAGAATATCTGGTGTTATCAAAGCTGTCTATACAAGACTTGTGAGGAATTTATACTGTCATAGTTTCAGATTTCAGCTGATTTCTAGTGACACCAGCCCACAATGAGAGCTGCAGTGTTACACCATTGCCTGTCAAAGGCAGGAGATTTTTCACTTTCTAAACCATTTACTCCTCTGTGATGTGGAAGGAGTCATTATATTTGATAATTCTTCTCTTATCTAGTACTGCAAAATCTAATAGTACTGCAGGATTCTAGAAATCTAGCCATGCACAAATTCTGCTTGATATCAAGTAAGTTTTTTGGGAGTTCTGGTCTTTGTTTAGGTTTGTTTGATGAGTTTTGTTGGGTTTTTTTTGTTGGTGGTGGTTTTTTGGTTTGTTTTGTTTTGTTGGTTTTTTTCAGAGAGAGGTTATTTCGCATGTAAGTGGAGCAGAACTGATTTGTATATCACCCAGGGACAAGGGTGGACTACTGAGATGCCTTTTCCTGGAGTTACTTTTCACAGAAAAACTGGTTTTCAAAGCTTTTATAGATTTTGCTATTGCAGAATATAGATGGTTTTGAAAGGCAAAAGAGCAAAACATGGTGAAAGCACACTAGCTAATGCACACGTGTGCTGAAATTGTGTCAAGAGAAGTCATGTTGTGGAGGGAGAGAAAATCCCAAAACCATAGGCAACGCAACCACTCAATTCCTGCAGGACATTCACGTAACTTGGAATTCAAGAAGCAGCTCTTTCTCTTCTCAAGTAAATTTTCAATTTTTCAACTCTAGTTTGCTCATTTTTGCCTCATTTAAGCTGTTGAAGGCAAAAGCTGCCCTCACATCACTGGCCATGTGGAAATGGAAAAAGGAATCTGTTTTCAAGCTGCAGAAATGGTCTGAGAAACTCTAACGAACAAATTGCTTCTACTGCTGAGTGTTATTTGGGTTTTTTAATGTGGTAAAAAGATGAAGGAAGGATGTAAACTAATTCCTTTTCAGCCCATTGCCCATTCTAAAGGAGTCCTATTGCAAAAATTGGAATAGGTGTCCTCAAATCGATTATACTAGAGACAAGAGAAGCAGTTGGACTAGGAAGTACAAACCATGACTCCACTGCAGAGAAGACATTGCAGAAAAGACATTTTTTAGCTTTTACTTTAGTTTTGGTTTAGGTCACACAGTTTACTTGTCTAGCTGCTGCACTATATTCGGTAGACTTAGCAATGAAAAATTCCTATCAATACAGTCATTTAAGTAAAAATGTAGATGTAATTTACCAATATTTCAAACTAACAAAAAGTCATATGATGTTGCTAGTTAGGTAACCAGATTGTCACCTGTTGTTAGCTACTGAGAAGTGTCAGGGTATATTTTCTGGCACCCAGTGTCCCAAAACATAGTCACTGATTTTCTGAATGGAGCTGACTCATGGCCAGTGAAAGACACAAGCAGAGCAAATGTAGCATAATTAGTATCATTAATACTGTCATTCCAGGTTGGACACTGAAGCTACCTTACTTTGTTAAACTCTTCTGGTCACTACAAACATTAGTAGTTGCAAATCATCCAAGTGAAGCATTATTTTATTTCTTCCACAAAATGAGGACTGACTAGTAACCCGGTAGTAATTCAGAAAAATGAGCTTCTCTTGGCAAAATTAACCTCTAAATGTTATATATAAATAGATAGACACAATAGTCTGTATAAAGTGGTCTTTGGAAAAGTGAGAAAACCAGTATAAGAGAAACTATCTGTACACACTTTTCCCAGTCATTCATAGCAGTAACTGCCTGCACTGTACATGCTGTCCAGCAAATTTGTCCAGAATCTGTAGACATTGAAGACTTAAGATGTAAGCTTAAGACTGAATAGGAAGAAAACTGGTTTGTACACAATTTTTTTTTTACCGACTAAGTAACATATTATTTTAAAATATTTGTCATGAGCAAATTTTAGGTCATAGTAGGAATCAAAACCTGTAAAAATGTATTTCCTTTTTCCTCAAGAATTCCAATATGTCCTTCACATGCTATGACTGCCTATCTATGATTCTGCTCCCCTCAGGCTTGAAAGATGTAGCTAAATAATCACTGGCTTTTAATTTAAAAGACATTGCCTAAAACACTTTGAATCTTCAGAAGTGTTTAATTTTTTCCACATACGAAAATGATACTGAAATTCTTATAAATGTTCTTCATATTCTTTGTACTCTCCTTATGGCCCATTCTTTCATGCTTGTCTTTTTTATTCTACTCACTGTAGTAAGCTCATGCAGAGATTTGGACAATTCTGACAGGAAGCATGCTTAGACCTCCATCAAACCAGTTCAGGACAGGCCACCCCAGTGTAAACAACAACTTGTTATGAGATATGCTTATAGTTCAGATTGTTCTGAAAATTCTTTCAGAAATAGGCATAGGTGCTCACTTCTGGCCAGGTAAATTTTTTGTCAATATCAAAGTATTCTAGTGCAGCACATTTCTTTTTTTGCAATTCCAAAGAGGACAAGTGGTTGAAGTAAACATGACAAGAAACAATACAGTTGATTCATGTATTATGAAACATTTGCCCGATATGAATCAATATACATTTGTTAGCGCATTGCAGTAAAGATAGTTCATCCTCATTCTTAAAGATCAGCTGTATAATAATTTCTTTCATGGATTTGAAGCAAAGAAACACTTCAAACTTTTAGAGTATGATAAACATATACTTTGCTCACATTGGAAAGATGTGTATTTTCTCCTACAGTGAAGGTGTACTTATTATTTGAGTCAGGTTGATAAATAGCTATAAAACTCTAAAATTTATGCTGCCAAGAGAAGTAATATTAACTTTCCCTTTTTTTTTCCTTTGTTTTTCTTCCCTACAATTCTATGCATGCAAGCATATGTCACTAGGATGGCGTATTTCTGAATCTCATTGAAATAAGTGCCTGCCACTGTAGAATGCTTCAAAACTGAAAATATATGAGCACAAACTCTTATAAGGAGGAAGACATGTAAGAAGATCTCATCATTAGAAAAAAAAACACCTTTCAGGAACTTGATCAATTCTATTCTGTTTTTATCATCAGTCATCTATTAATCTGTGTGGCACCATAAGCACATGAGTTCCTCAAAAGTGTTAGGCTCATTTGCTTTGCACCTGTCAGCAAAGCTTCTACTGAATTTGGAGAGCTGAATTTTATGTAAGAAGAACTCCACTCTTGGTAAAGCTGTTTTCAAAATAACACCAAAGCCATTGTATGCAAAAAAGAGAAAGGTGAAGAGCAATGGAAGAATGGATTTGAAAATGAGGAAGGTCAGACTGCATCACAAAAACATTTGGCCTTAGAAGTCAAGAGTGGACATAGTGTATGATTGACTGAAATAGAAAGACGAGAAGTTCTGTTTTCCTTTCTGATCATATAGGAACATGATGATATTTTCAATTAAATTACAGTATTTGGTCTTTGAAGGTCATTTGGTTGATTCTTGGTCTTTGAATCATTTGTGAATCATGTAAGTCACAGAAACACACTGCTATAGAGTATCATTGAGATCAAAAATGGAAGATGATTCAAATGAGAACTGAGGAATTGTATAAATAGAAAAATATCTAGCAGAATAATCATAATTATCTCATCTTGGGAAGGTATATTTAATTTTGCATTTCAAAGTTTTAAGCAATCACTTACAGAGGACAAGAGGTACACACTAAGGAATGTTCTCTGCCATACTAATTGTTTTTTGTTATAGTCCTTCCTGCAGCTAATGTTGCATCTTAGATATTGGAATTTGCCAAATTGTGAATCTGGATATTTGTTTTCCTGTGAAACGAAAAATAATATTTTCCACTTCTCTTCTCCTCATCTAAGAGTCTCCCAAATCTTTGGAATGTGTAGCATTCCTGAGTGTTATTGAAATTTCTATAGGTACATTTACATCCACACATAACTATTAATAAAAACTAATAATAATATTAGCTATATTAATATAAAACTATATCCATATCAGTTGAGGCTTCAATATTTGCACGCAAAAAGAGACTATTAGAACCTAAATAATTACTAGACTGAAGGAAGTTTCTAAATTACAGTAATGAATGAATTGCTTTTCTGGATATGGCGTGTTCTATAGATACACACTTGTGCATCTGGCACAATGATGTTTGAATCTGTTTTATTTTACTTCAGAATACAAAGTCTATTTCAATTTGCCACATAACACAGCCGAGTATTTGAGGAATGCTTGGCTTTTTCCTTGGCACAAGAGTGCATTTATTTATTTTAAACTGAGTTTGAAAATTACTGATGCAACAGTTAATTACATTTGCAGCTAGGTAGATGACTGACATACCACAGTGTATTTAAATGTGTTTAGCGTATTTTAAGATGGATTTACTTAAATGGAATAATCATATAGTTTTCATTATCACTTTTAAATTGTGCATCAAATTTTGCTAAGGTCAGCATGCCCTTAAGCATTAGAAATTCTATTTTCAATCGCTTAAAGGCATTAAGGACTCTACTTTTTCTTTTGAAGGACTTGAAGGGCAATTGCAGCAAAACATTGCTACTCAGGCATGAAAATGTTTTTAAGATTACTAAAGCTCCACCTCAGTATCTTGTAAGAGAGAACTCATGGCTGACCAGGCAACCCTGTATTGTTTTTATGACAATAAATGATAAGAGATCTTACATAAGAGATCAGAATTTGAATTTGGTAGTCATTTTACTCAGTAAATATTGAGATGAATTTATTTTTGATGCCCTAGGGCCAAAGTTGCTTTTTAGGAGCTTCTTAAGCCAGTGCTTCACATGCCAGTAAAGTGAAATTCAAGGAGGAATACCAAGGCATTTGAATATTTTCAGAGGTGCAGGTGTTGCTTTGCAATGGTACTCAAATGAAAGAGCCTGAGGTGAAAGGAAAGCACAAACCAGGGATTTATCTCACTTCATCTTAGACATGTGCACTGTACATATCAATGTCTGAGCCAAGCAGACATCGCTAATCAGAGTGCCTTAATAGTCAAGGGAGACAAACAGCTGCTTTTATAGCTGGATGCATTTGATGGAATTTTAATGTCTTGTTTAGGATGATATAATTCCTACCTAGGAAGTGTCTTTTACTTTTCATTGATGACAAAGGAAAACAAAAATGACTAGCTTAGATGCAGACATGTAGATAGGTGTGTTTGGTTAGATAAATGCCACTTTGGAACACTGTTAACAGTGGTGAGAGAAAATTGTTTTGCTGATTTATTTATGACCTTTTTTTTATAAGAGTCCAGTGCCATTGAAAATGCACAACAAGAATGTTAAAGTGCATCTATAAATTCTATTAAAAACTAGAATTGGCAAAGATTATGTCTCTAAAGTAATATTTTGCTTTTAAAGAAGAAAATTTCAAAAAATAAATCACTAGTTGTCTGCTATACACTCTTATACTGTCTGTTTTAAAAAATACCCACAGATCAAAGCTGCTTCTTACATTCACAAACACAACAATGTTCTGATGTAAGAAAGTAAGGAACAGCTCAGATGAGCCATAAAGAACAAATAAGCAGCATTATCAAAAGCTTGTCAGCAGTAGGTAAATCTGAAGAAGATAGTTTGCAGCCTGAAAAGAAAGCAGCACAAATCTTTCAAAGAGGTCAGACAAGAAGCTGTGAAATTCCATCCATGCTTATATATGTATAAACATGAAGTGACTTGCATAAATTCCATTTTTTGTTAATAACAGTAATATGCACAACTGTGTAATTCAAACAATGTAATAATATTTGCAAGCTATATTTCTAAATTGCAATGTGAGTTTAATTGCAGTAACTCTATATGATCACAGTTCTTATCATATTGGTCCTTCTTTCTTCTTCTGCAAGCACTTTATGCCTTCAGCTAGCCTCATTCTCACTCCTCTCCTTTAAAAGGGCCTTACTGCTACTTCTGGTAACATAACCAAATGAGTCTGCAGCACTGATTCATATAGAGGCATTAACATTTGCTCTGTATTGCTCATCATGGTGTGGCTCTTGGTGATGGTCCTTTGCAGGGCCAGGAGCTGGACTTGACGATTCTTGTGGATCACTTCCAACTTAACATATTCTGCGATTCTGTGATCATCTTATTTATTTACAAACTTCTTATTTATTTCCAAACATTTTATTTCAGTGTCTGTCTTTTATTACCACTATTCAAAATTTGCAAGGAGATCTCAACTGCCTTTTCTAAATGGATGCTGAGGTCAATTTCTTTGGTTAAGCATTTAGTCTGAAACCTGCAGTTTTCCTCTTTGCCAATTTTGTGGAGATTTGAAATTGTTACTAGTTCTCTCAAAATCTAAGTAATGCTGTCTCACTGCAAAAGTTTCCATTTTAGCTCTCGTTTAAAATAATAGAAATACAATCACTTAATGTACTCTTTCTCAGACTTTAAGATGCATGCTTTTGACCTTTAATAGCAGGAAAGAAATGATTGTTCAATTGCAAACTTTGAGATTTAACTCATAGACCATCTTTAATTCATGATGATACCACCCTATCTCCCAAGCTTAATTAGCTCATTATGACTTTCTTAGAAAGATCTTGACAAAAACCATCAGAAAATATTTCTTCTCTGTTCTTGACTTTCCCCTTACACACAAAGAAATGTAGCATTGAAATAAAACACTGTAGCAGTAGTGAAGGAAATACGTCAAATTCAAGGTTTACTTCATAATCATAGAAATCATCCCCACCTTAGAATTTCCATCTTTGGAGACTGAACTAATGTTGATTGTTTTTTAAACCTAATTCATAGTGTTTTTTACTTTTCTTACATGTTAATCCAAGTAGGAATCAACTGTTATGAGACAATATCTACTTTGACAGTCGATATAAAAATGTGGTGAAATTAGCTGACTTTATTTACAAAAGTGAGATTTTTTTCCTTTCAATTTTAGTTTCAAAAAATATTATCAGAGCATCCAGATTTGTTGAGATAGCCAGCTTCATGACTTTTGTCTAAATGTATTGAATTTTGTTTTCCATAATATATGCTCTTTAAACAGTTCCTACATCTGTATATATAAAGCCAGAATGGTGTTTGTACTTAGACATAACAGAATAATTTAGAACTTTCTTTCAGAAAGACTTTTTGAAATAATGAAGAGTCTTCCTAATTGAAATACAGCAAGGCTTTGAAAGAATTAAATTCTTCTCAAAGGAAGGTCTCTATATTTTGCAGTACTTGACAGCAAGTTTGTTCTCGTTAGCTGATTGACTTGAAAATAACCTAAAATCTGTTTACTTGGGAAGATGCACAGGAAAATTTTACTGGTGATGCCATATGGAATAATTATAGTGACAACCCTCAAAAGGGTAAAGCACTAGGATCTGTTTTGTACAGTCAGAGCAGTAAATTAACACCCCAAGGATTAACTCACCAAAGTCTGAAGTAATCAGTAGCACAATAATTGTATCACAGACACTGAATTTGACTCAGCTAAACTGTCACTGTCCTTCTGCCACACCAGACTGCTCATGGAAGCGCTGTCTGCTGAGGAGGAGTTGGGACAGGTCTAACATTCATTGTTTCAAGTGACCACGATGACACAGGTATCTGGCCATGATATCAGGACAGCATTTTGTACATTTATTTATTGCTTTGTATCAGTGTTTTTGTGGACCTATTGTGAAAAGCCACACAAGTCTGTGAATGCTTGGTAATAGCTAATTACAAAATGATCCTTTTTGTCATGTAATAGTTTGTCATATAAACACTGGCATTTTTAACTATACATTCAGTGTTTCATGGCAATTTCAGGCAATGTTCCCAGTGAGTCTTAGGGAAGTAAGACAACTTTGATAACCCTATATATGCTATATGTACTTTGCAACAGAGCATTGTAAACCCTCACTTTCTCATGGAGCAAAATGTATTGAAACACATTTAAACAAGGACAGTGTTTTGTTCTGGTAAATTCAAGACAAAAAAAGAGTTTGTTTTAGTGACTATGGCTAGTTATTTTTTTATATTTCTTTGTAAAAATATAAATGGTTTTTCAAATCAGAATTATTTTAATTAAAGCTGAGAAAATGTTTTTAACTAGTTCAGGTGACAGCTTTTTGAAATTTTATGTGCTGTATAAAAATACATCACAATATATCAGGTTTTATCAGGATATTTAACTTCAATTTTTAAAAGACTGAGTATCAGAGACTATTTTAGTATGAAAGTGAACTTTTTGTAGTCACACAGAAATCTTGGACATGTACAAATAGCAGATCTGGAGAACCTGTACTCTTCAAATGATGCAGATGATTCAGTTTCTTTATGTTTTAAATGTAGATTCTCACACTGCGTATTGAAGTGGTTGTAATAACCACTGCATTTACTTTTGCACCAACTAAGCTATACTGCTTTCAGAAAATGATATTTTTGCTTATAAAGACCAAATTTTGATAATATATTAAATACAGTGAAATGAATACAGACATTCTGTCTGCTTTGTGATAAAGCTAAATTAATACCCAAAGGATTAACCTTCAGAGTGCAGCGTACTGACTACTATTTTAGAAATTACTATTAATTGCTTTTTAATGCATGGTTCCACCAAAGACTTGCTTATGATGGGGGCAGAGGAAGAGGAGGGGGGAGGATGCAGGAGAGGAGAAAAGCACTTCTAGTACAACATGAGTAAAATATTCAAATTCAGCATCTTTTTACCACTGTTATATTCACTCTAGTAATTTCATTTAAGTGCTGGGGTCTTTTTGATTGTTTATTTGTTGTTTTTATCCTCATTTTCTGAAAGGATTTAGTTGCTTTTCTGTAACATTCATATTCTTCATCAGTGTTATATTAACAAAAGCAGAACTCAAATTCTGGCCAACTTTATGCCAACAAAGTAGCCTTCTGTAAAGCACCTCATCTACTACAAAAAATTACAGTATTTCAAAATAATCTTTAGTTAATTTAAGTTCTTTCTTCCTTGTGAATTTTGATAGGAGATGTTGTCTTCTGCTGCGGTTATGAGCCTCCTGAAGTGCAGGACATGACACTGGGTCAATCCTCTTGGCACATTTAAACAAGAAAGGACTATTGGATTCAAGTAGTTTCCCTTGTAAATACGACATGCTACCTGAAGCTAGGAACTCATTACGCATAAATGGTCTTGAGCAAATCACAGAACAACTTGATAAACTGTGTTGCAGTTCTAGAAAGTATTTTTTGATCCAGCATTGAGAAACAGTTGCTTAAAATATATACAAACAATGGTTTCAGTGACAAATGATTAACTGAATTTAAAAAACAAATGAAAAAAAAAGTCCAACCACTTCTAGACTTGCAGAGAAAATATCATAATCATACGCCTTAAAATGTCCTGCTTATAGCAAAAATAATTAAATGCCATATTCTCATTACTTTAAAAAGGGAATATTGCTAGATTTTTCATGCGTCAGTGAAAAAGGCAAAGATAGCTATTTCCACCATGGAATATTTATACTGAGGGCCTGTATGCAGATCTGAAATACCTGTTTGAAGCCCTGTCATACACAACCTGACTTCCAAATGAATACATAATAAACCCAGGAAATAATTGAAATATAATTCCACACAGAAGATGAGAGATTGAAAATAGTTTGTCTATTAAACTGAATCTCACTTCAGAAGACTAAGAAATGCAATCTGTTAGCTACAGATCTTGCTCATATTGATGTATATTTGCCTTAGGCTTGTGATCTCAAATAAATCTGATGTCATTTCACCCTCCTATTCTGGCCTAATCTTTTTCTCACCACAAAAAGATCTATCTGTATTTTAAAGCCACCACGTACTTTGATAATGATGACCTAAATTTAACCTACCCTATCTTTTGGGTTGGTCTGTATTTTATTTAAATATTTGTGCATATTTTTATGGAATAATTTTTCCTGCATCCAATAATCCAATCCAGAATAATTTTTGAGTTGTATCTCCTGATCTTTGAAAAATTTTCAACTTTAGAAAAATGCTTATATTCACTTCTTGATTAAGTCCTTCTATAAGGAAAGAATACTTTCAAAATTCAGGTTTATTGTCTACATATAGTTCTGTATTTTAGACAATATTATCAGCATTTTTCTCTCTTTACAGAACATTTTAGTTGTATTAAGATATATTGTAGAATCACTGTGGGCAGAGGTATTTAATTCAAATGTTGTAAAGCATCATATAAATTCTGATTATTCATTATTTTTTCTTAATTTAGCAAATCATGCTGACTTTGATACTTCTGGCAGACAATCCAGTGCCTGGCCCCTCTGGGCACGCCATCCTGTGCCAGCCATGGAACTGCTGGTGGTGCTGATCTTTGCTCCCTTTTGCCTGCACAAAGTTACTATGCATGCTCTGACTAAATAAGTTTGCCCTGACTCTCCTTGAAAGTAATTTAAAAATATATCTCAAAGGCAGTATATGCAGAAGATTTTGCACATGTGCAAAGCCAAGCATATGATTGCATTCTTTACTGGCTCAGTTCCAGAGTGCCTTTTGAAATGCAGGCATATTATTGGAATTAAAAATAGAAAAAAATTACTTAATAAAGCTCATAATGCTGTCTAAGTATGTAGTGGTGTGGTTGTTTTCCCAAATTACAGAAATGAAGTAGGAATTATCTTTCATTTTACCCCTTTCTCCTGAGAACAATTATTTTAAAAGGGACAAAAATCTGCATTGTAGTAGATATTCAGAATAATGTGGGGGCTTTCTTAAATCTCATGGGTAGGATAAATACCATGTAACTGTACCTAAAAATTTGAGAAAATCTTTGTGCAGTGAATTTTCTATACAATACATGCAAATTGTTTGCAAATAGAACTTGGTACCTGGAGACTAAATTAATTTATATAATATGTACCCATCTTTCTCACGTACACTGTAAGTATTGCAAAGTATTTCAAAGCATAAACTCATGCTAACTTTATAGCCAAATGCCTTCTACTCCATTTTTCAAAATGTACTTTTCTGTGTAGGCGGAAATTGTCAAAAAGCAAATAGAGATGCTTGAATGACAATACATCATGAAACCTTTTGGAAATGGGTTTACCTTAGTCCATTCCATCCCATTCACGTAGACATTCTCTAAAATAGTCCAGATTTCTTGCTAATCACTGTTGTTAGTGAATATGTAGAGCTTCTCACAGAAAAACAGAACCTACAAACACAGATTTTCTAGAGTGGTGATGGAGAAACAGCAGAAAACAGACCTGCCATAACTTCTATGAGTATAATTTGGTTTTCTTGTATTTACATTAATTCACTTTTTATCAACTGACATGCATCAAAACTTTATGCAAAAAAAGTAAACCTCATTAAAAAGAAAGCAAGAATGCTAAGAAACGTTATCAAAAAGGATGTCACTTTTAAAGCAGAAAAAAAAGAAAGGAACAAAAATTTTGGCAGAGTTCAAACCCATAAGATGATTATCTTCTATAACCTTTATAGTTATACTGGACACATAAAATCACTAAAAATCAATAATATTGCAAAAGAAACTAGGTGATAATTACACATAATATTGGATCATTCTACTGTATCATGCAAGTTTATTTCTGTGTATTATCTCAAAATTACATGAACGTTGAAAATTGTAGTGCTGAAACATTAGAAAGTTGAACTCAAAGGATCTTATAGGGAA
This sequence comes from Phainopepla nitens, assembly GCA_013400175.1. Classification (NCBI taxonomy): domain Eukaryota; kingdom Metazoa; phylum Chordata; class Aves; order Passeriformes; family Bombycillidae; genus Phainopepla; species Phainopepla nitens. The sequence goes on from VXBQ01014013.1 coordinate 493,245, forward strand.
AAAACCAATTTATCCTATAATTAATTACTACCATAATGCTTAGCAGAAAGGGATCCTATAAATCTCTTGGATAAAAATAACATTCAAGAAATATTCTTCACACATTTCTTCTCTCTGTAATTAGTCTCCTAAATCTTTGTACATACACAGCCCTACTGCTGGATGGTCGCTACAGTGCATCCAAAAAACCCCAGAACTTCACAGCTTAAATGAACAGAGAATTTTTTAACCTAGAAAAAATTAGGACAGCTAAAATATTTAGCTATGTTTGGTCCTTAGACATGAAATAAGCTGAGTATTTGGAATGATTTGTGAAGAAAATAGACACTGATAAAGGTTTGAACAAGAAAAGTTACAGGTTGGAACTATGCCAATGAATAAAAAAAAAACCAACCAACCAAATTTCCTGCTTGAAAGATTTTCCTTCATATTGCTTACGAAGTTTAAATGAGACCACACCACACTGAAATGATTTGTGGGACCTATCGAGGACCTACATAATTTTAAAAAATGTAAATGAATTATAGCCTGTACATTTGGCTTTCAGGTGTAAGATGTTGAGAGCTTTCAAAGCTATTCTAAAAGTTTTCTGGAAGAGATGTGTCATTTGAAGTAAGTAATTAGGGCACTTAACGATGGATGAGATAATGTTTTTTCTCCTGCCAGTTATGAGCAAAGCATAAAAATTTGGTGCAATGGATAAAAATAAAAGTGCTTCAGCACTGCAGTCACAAAAATGGCTGCAGTATACTTAGATACCCTCCAGCTTGCTCGGAGGTGACTATTTCAGGTGTTATAGCCAATCCCCAAGGCCAGGACTGCAGCTGAAGTTCTAAAACCCACAAGTAAATTTGCCCACCAACAAGTCGGTCGCATCAGGACTTCCATACCCCAATGCAGTGCAAAAACAGAGGCTGATGCTGAATCTGAGTTTTTTTGGGAGTCTCCCAGGCATCAACAGGCTGCTCTTGATGCTCAGTCCTCTCTTGGACCTGTCATCCACGCAGTGCCAAGTTACTGAATTGAATTCTTTAGGACATACATGTGCTTTCCCGAGAGCTAGAACACAGGAATTTTTAATGTTTTGTGATGCGGCCCTCCGGAGCCCAGCTAGCTCTAATACGATCACNCATAGAGGGTTAGGGGATTTCCAAGGGAGTGGACACTTTAGGGTTTGGCCCACATGGGGATTGAGAGGGAAGGGTCTGGAAAGAGGAATAGGGTTTAGGTGATGGACGGGGAAAAGAGTTTGAACAAGGGGAGGGGATGCACTGAAGGACAGGCTGTTGGGGGAGGATACAATCGAGGGAGGAAGCATTTGGGGTAGGAACGGGGGGGGAAACACATAGGGACAAACCATAATATTACNGGAGCCCAGCTAGCTCTAATACGATCACCCACGCATACTCCGGATGGACCGCATCGAGTGTGGGGAACTGCCACAGCACGTGTCGCGCTCGTGGCAGAACCTTAGAGCCACTGCTCTACAGAGAGGCGCACCCTCAGGAGAGAGACAAAGAATAGAGAGAACGCCCTTGTATCCTGGGATTCCTACAGACTTCAGCCACCCCAAAGAGAGCTGGGCTGAAGAGCCCCAAGTCTTGCTGCGCACAGGGCTTCATACAGACAGAACTCAATGGGCGGGAACAATGAATAAACCAATAGGGATTCACGAGGGGTGGAGTGAGGGAGGAGTGGAGGGTTGACATAATAGGATAGGGACCAATAGGTACAAGGGGAGGAGAAAAGGGGTCACATGGGCCAGTGGGCATAGAGGGTTAGGGGATTTCCAAGGGAGTGGACACTTTAGGGTTTGGCCCACATGGGGATTGAGAGGGAAGGGTCTGGAAAGAGGAATAGGGTTTAGGTGATGGACGGGGAAAAGAGTTTGAACAAGGGGAGGGGATGCACTGAAGGACAGGCTGTTGGGGGAGGATACAATCGAGGGAGGAAGCATTTGGGGTAGGAACGGGGGGGGAAACACATAGGGACAAACCATAATATTACAGACAATGGAAATAGAAATAAATATGTGCTGCAGCAGTTTTTAGGTGCTTCCATACAGATGTCCCCAAATTATCAAGCATGTATGTCTGTACTCATTTGGTTTTCAAAATTTCAGTTAAGTGCCTGTTAAAGAACCTTAATGTTTCCAGGCAACAAAAGAACTGATCAGGATCTCTACACTAATTTTGTTTTCATGTATTAGAATGTTCAAGTGATGCTCTGTGATTTCTAAGTTTTCCATTAAACTTCATTTCCATAAAACCAAAGTGGTGTTGGATGGAGTTTTTTTTATACCGCGTGAGAAATAAAAAGATTTCAGATCATTCTCAGTAAATTTCTAGTTTGTCTAAGGGAAAATTCAAAGCTTCTCAAATGAAAAATGTATGTGAATGATCTAAAGAGACTGAAAAACACTCTTTATCATCAAAAGAAGTCTCAAGTGTATGTTACAGTATAGTCACTGTCTTCAGAGAAAATGGCCCAGGTGTAGGTAATTAGTGCTTTTGCTATTTTTCTATGTGAGTTTGAACAACGGGGAAATCTTCAATACTGCCTTATTTTCCTGTGAATGTCTTTTTTGTTGCACACTTTGTATCAGTATCTGTGTAGTTGATCTATTACAGTTCCTACAGCAAAAGAAAAATTTTAAATTTCTATGCCCAGTAAACAAAAGCAAACAAGATGAATTGACCAAAACCTCTTTTGATTTTCTTGATAAAGAAATTCCCCACTGCAGCAGAATGCTTTGCAATCAAAATTTTCCAGGTTATCTGTGTTTGGAAGCTACTCTATCAGAATACTCTACAGTTCATTTGTAATATCTCATATACCCTGTGTGATGTTGCCAGCCTTTATAGCAAACTGTACACGTCTTTAAAAGCTAATATCAGGCAGTATGCTTTAGAATGTCTATTATCATCGTATTTTGTCATTAAGAGCTATTAATGTCAATAGAAAATGCTTTTTGGGAAATAAACAGTACCTAATTTTTCTCTCCATGGTGCAGCTGCAATTATTGCCACAATTTTTCCTGATATGCACAAATATTAACTTAAGAAATGATAAAATAAACTGTAATAAATTAGCTCCATTGGTCAGAGCATGGTGCTAACACAGAGTGTCAGTTCAGTCTCTCTACAGGCCACTTACTTAAGAGCTGGACTTGATGATTCTTGTGGGTCCCTTCCAGCTCAGAATATTCTGTGAATCTGTGAAACAGAAGCAAGGTGAAGGATAGCTCTACCCCCTGGAAGATCACATTGAGATTTAAGAATACAAAGGTGTCAAAGAAACACCAGAATTACAGCAGCATTTCTACCTCTGAAATGAATCTATAATCTCCATGAAATATGGAGTTGAAACTAATTTGGATATGGCAGACCCTGAAAGCCGCAAACAAAATTTACTACCTAGCACTAGTAATAGTAGGGGATCTACTAAAATTTTATAACCTGCTTTTAAAGCTGAATAAAGACATTTTGCATTCTTATTTATTAGATATTTGCATCACTACAACGGTGAGTAGTTCAGTAGTTTGAAGTGGGATATGTAGGTGATTCAATAATTCATGGCTCTGAATGATAGAACTAATATAACAACCTTCTGAAATGTCAGTATGCAGTGTGAAGCCTACTAGTAAAAGGTCCTCTTTTTCACAGAGAAGTTAAATAATTATTACTCAGAACAACAGAGTACAAATCTAAACATTTAGAGACAATCAAGAATTTTTGAAAGATTTTCTCTTGGTACATTTTAGAGAAATTCATATTTCCAGTGCAGCAACTGTTTGTCTTTACTCCAGACAGTGAGGGGGTGAGATATGAATCATGACGTCTCTTGTTTGTGTTGCCATACAGAAACCAAAGAGAGTTGCTGATCATGGATTCTCCATTTCCACTTGCGTTATTAACTAGGACTCAGCAGACTAGGTTATGATCTCATACTTTCCACTTATCCATGGCCAGGCGTGAAAAAGCAAAGTCAATTCTGATGCCTATATGCTAGATACAGTTTTAAAGAACACATTTAGTTTTGAAAGGATCATAAGCCAGCATATTCATATACACAATGTATACATTTTTGTTACAGATAGACAAGCTGAACATCATTTTTTAGACTTTTTGCAGGTTAAAGATGAAAATAATCAAGTGGTTGACCATAAGTCCTTTAGAAAGTAATAATAGCCCCATGCAGTTTAATTAAAATAGACATGCAAAGTGAGCAAGAACAATCATGAAGCAGTGGAAGAAATGCCAGAAAGGCATCTAGTTCTGGTCTCTTGCTTCATAGTCTCTCTGGAGTGCTTCAGTTGTGAAATGGAGAAAAAATTCTTTATAGGGAAAAAAACATCATCTACTTTATACCAAAAAATTAAATCCCAGTAAATCTTTATATTTTTTTTTCAAATAAGTTTAAATAGCAAAGAGACTGTAACTGGAAACACATCTTACTCAAGAAGGTCAGATTCCCCAGAATGTTCAGGTTAATGAAACCATATGTGAAGTTTATGGCTGCTTTGAGTTACCAAAGTAGTGCTTCGCAGTAAAAACACCCCAGTAGCCCTTCCTTGATGCACAGGAAGTGCTGCTTATTCCATTATTTTACTCCTTGCATCTAATCATAAGCATTTTTTCCCACGTAACTCATACATCCATTTGGATCACAGCTGCTTTTAACATATGGAATACCTTCAGATTTGTTCCAGGCTGAGTTTGACTGAACAAAGTTATTCCTAAGCTTCCTGAGCAACTTTTTTTTTAATCCAATTTTCATACCTTTTTAATTTAAAATCTGTTGTCTTGGGTTTGATTATTTTTTCCTAAATAAATTACACTACACTACCTTTATATAATGACCTTACCTCACATCTTAAATTCTGTGGTAACCAATATAGAACATCTGGATTTGAGGCAACGGGGTGTAATTCTGCAGATACACAACATCCGACTTTGTCAGGAGCACTTCTTAATAGCTGCTTAAGTGGTAGGAATAGAGAAATTATGTAGGCAGAATAAGATACTTGATGTTACTTGAAGCACAGCAATAATTCTTTAAATTGCTATCCATTAACTCCCTGCAAAGTCTAAATCATAATTTAATTGATTTCTCATAAAGCATAAAAAGTATTACTGTATGAACAAAATGACAACTTCTTGAATTGGAAAACTGCAAGTAAATGACAAATAAACAAGCATCAATAGAAAAAAAAAGCTACATAATTTTAAATGCACTTGTTTTGTTAACTTTTTAGAATAATTTTATATTCTTCTCCTGTAGTTCTCTGCAAATCCTGGATATGTTTGGTGAATATCGATAGGTGGACGTGCCTGCTCAAAGTACACTGTAGAATAATGTATAAAATGTTTATAAGCGATGTATTTTATTGTTAATATTTTCCAAATAATTGTCAAAGCTACTGGAGTATTTTCCTTCTTCAAATTGGTTATTTCAGCCTTATTTTATGAGTTCAGGTTTCACACTAATTAAAATTAACATTTTACTTTTACTCCCAAAGAGTTCCGGGGTATTCCTAGCCTAATAAATCTACTAGCCAAGACACATTGCCACTAACACCTCTGATGTAAATCTCCACGCCCCAGCACAGGTTAGCCTGCCAAGAATGGACCTTGGAACTGGGTTTTATGGCATATAATGCTAATTGTCACAGACCAAAATTTTCTCAGGAGGAGGCTCAGAAGCAGAATGAATGCAAGTTTTTAAGTGTTTATCTTACCAATCTTATGCTTCACTAATGCACACATTATTCCATGTGGCTACTACAGTCCTACTGAGGAGTGAAAGTGTCCCTATAAACACAACCTGTGTCTAGAAAATTGATAGATAAGTCAACGTCGCCATCTGTGAGAGTGTGTTTGATAAGACTGAGTGACATGGTTATCCATCCCTTCTGGCTCACTCAGTTTGATACTGCGGCTTGACTAAAGGTCTCAAAGACTACTCATGAAAATTAAATAGACTAAACAAGAAAAAATTCCACAGAATGTGCAAGATGCCTTATTTTCCAGGATGTTTGCTGATCTCAGCCATGAAGATCAACAAAAGTGTACTGGAGAGTAAATTCATCCTCTCAAAGGATGAGTGATGGGCTTTCTGAGTAGTCTGTGGAGACTCAGACTCACATCCAGGAAACCATGAAAAGTATACTAGTGAGTTTTCCAAGCTGATTTTGAAAGTGGTGATGCTGTCATTACATTAACATTTTGAAGACTTGAACACATCTTTAAATAGGGTTGCATAATATATAATATTCTGTCATCTAGACATCTCTAAGCTGGCATGATCCCCTCAAATGCTAGATGTGCATCATTTATATCACCTTATTTTAGACACTGAGAGTGTAGAAATCTGTATGTAGATTTTTTTTTTTTTGAGAATTTAAGAAAATGATTGAGAATAACACTTCCAGGGGGCAACTCACCTGACTTATTTTAGACTTTGAAATAATGATTAAATGTATCACTGGAGATATATAAAGAAAAGAAATATGTAACTCAGTAAAGAGTTTTATAAAGTATATAAAAAGTCAAAAATCTTAATTGACCATTATACTTTGCCTATTCTGTGTTGAATATTATAAATATTCTATCTCTGATGGAAGGAAAAAGGAGAGGGAAGGGAAGGGAAGGGAAGGGAAGGGAAGGGACAGATATAATTATGGAGGAGATTTTGAATTATTTTTTGGATATTGAACTACTTCTCTATTTAGTCAAGAAGTTTTGACTGACTTGACCTATAATAATTGTGAAATCAATTTTCACTGAAAATTTCCATAAGGTAGAAAATGCTATATTCTTCCAAATGTTCCTTCGTGTGCTTAGAATTTTATTTGATACAATAAAAACTATTCTCATTTCTGATCGGAAAATTTCAATATTGAACTTGGGTTACTTTGACATAAAATAAGGCCAAGAGTGTAGTTAAATCATGTAGTTTTACTCTGATATTATGGATTTGCAGTTTTGCTTTTGATAAAGCTTGATTAAATGGATAGTATATGAAGAATGAGACAAATCCTAATCTGACACTATGTAGATAAGCAGTTAAAGGTTGATAAGGGTTCCTCATTTGCAGTAAATTAAGAATTCTTCTAATTTCTAAACAGAGTTTCTTCTAAATCATAAACAGAAACTATAATTAATACTAGCATTTCCATGGGAAAAAAACCCTCTTAACAATACACTAATGATCTTGTAACCTTGGCCTAATACACATATGAATTTTGCTTTTCTGGACTTAAAAAATGAAAATTTCCCTGCTAGACAACTTACATCTTAATTTGTTCATTGCATTGGATTTTTCCAAAATGTTTGTGATGCACAATATTGTGAGGCATACAGAATTAAGGAATGAATGGGTTTAGGCAAAGAAGATCCTTAAACAGAGCTATTCTGTGACTCACAAATAAGGATAGTCAATAGGGTTATTATCTGGCATTATTCAGTCTTCAGTAACAAATACTTTGCTTATGCAAACTCAACATTGATTTTAAGGAAGAGAGAGCGGTATCTGTTATGTGTTATTAACCTCCAGAGCCACAAATAATTATTAATGATGTACTACCAACAGGAAACCTGAGAAAATTAAAATAGTTATAGCTGCAAAGCTTCTGGGTTTTGTGGTTGGTAATTTTGTGGCTTTTTTACTTGTTTGTTTGTTGTTTTTTCTTTACTGCTATTTATTTATTTAAAGCTTGTATTACAGAAAAACAAATTTTGCTTATCAGCTTATCAAGGAGTAAAAAATTAAAGTAACAATTTCATAAACTCACAACATAGGCAGTGTCCAATTGTAGGAGCAACTCATATTTCAGGAAAAACTAATCGAAACACAAGACAGGACTAATTTGGAAGTAATTTTTTAAGACTTTAAAAGTTTTTGACAACATGAGCATTAAAACAAATGCATATATTTTTTAAAGCAATTTTCATCTGCTGAGTAGCTACACAGAAGGAACTAGTGTCATGGCCCTAATATTTTTCTATTTTTTTTTACAAAAGTAAAATCTACTTATTTCACAGTATTACAGAAAAGATACAATGTCATATGAAAATTACCTTCTTTTTGCCTTTTATTCTGTTCTTTGTCATAAAGTCTTTACTAAAGTGAGCCTGTAAATTTTGAACTTGACTCCATGAGATAAAATATCTGAATTTGTCTCAAATGTTGACTTGATATAGTTTGACATCTTCTGCCCAGCTTATACTGAAAAAAGCCACCCCATGGTTCCCTGCAGTGAAATCTGCCAGCTTTAATAGTCAAGGTTAAATATAAAAGATATGTTGCAGTTGAGATAACAGTAAACTTAAAGCTTACTTCAGAAAGTTAATTATTTGTAACAAAAAGGTGGTATGCAAATGCCTCTGATGCAGGATGACTATTTGTTGTTTTAATCCACACCACTCAGCCCTGGGAACTGTTCCTGAGTGGAATCACACAGAACAGCTGTTGCTTTTGTTTTTATAGCTATAGTTTGAGTGTGAACCCTGTTTTAACCAGGATAAGAAACACGGATCTAAGCTAGTAGCAGTCCTTTGAAGTAATGAAATCCATTGAACTTTATTAAAAAAATCTCTGATTTCAAATCAGATCCTTGTTTGAATTTATTGACACGGGTTTTTTTTCCCAGAGGTAGCAGCAGCAATCTGATAGGTGCAGACAAAAAATGAAGATGCTGTTTTGTGTGATAGAGTATGAGAAAGGAAGGAAATCTCCTCCACTGAGGGTTTGTGTACTTTCCACCTAGATGTACACTGTGAACAACACCCAGGTTCAGCTGTTTCTGTTCAAATATTAGCAAAGAAAGAACAAGAAACTTCTAAATAATACAAAATGTTTAGATAATTGGTGACTTAGCTGACAAACCAGGGTATAATTATCCCTCCTCTTCTGAAAAAACATAACATATATGTTTGTTATCTAGTCTGTAAATCTCATTTTAATAACTATGGTTATTCTAAAATTATTGTGTCATAAATTTTTAAGCCAGTGCCTTTTCCAGTGCTCATTTTAGACATTCCAGAAGTTGGATGGAAGGGGCCTGTGTAAATCCCACTTGTACAGCTGCCAAATTTGGTACATAATATGTGTCAAAGCCCAGTTTGTGACTTTAATGCAGTGCTGAGTATTCAGTGAGTAAAGTTGTCTTTGAACTCACCCCAAGACAGTCTTACAGATTACTAGTTTCATATTTAGTATGAAAGCAAACAGAGACCTGTTCTAAACTGCATCCATCACTGCTGTCCCCAGGCTACTGCAAAGGCTGCCAAGGACTCAATCCTTAATAAGAAATCCTTGTGACATTATCCACCCAGTTTATTTCAGAAGTACCACCACCATTAGCAGCAAGGAGTTTGTGAGGAGTCATGGAGCCTATGATGCGCTCTATGACATCAGAGAGTGACACAGAAATTATGTTGCTTGTGTTTCATACAGGCACTATACACTAGTAATGTGTGGCAAAATAACTGGTTTGTGTAAAGCACTGAATCCTCTGTTTTGCAATTAATTGGATCAGAAATTTCCTAAACTATGTGTTTCAGTGCCATGTAGAAAATCTCAAGCAGAAATACCAGGTAACTGTAAGGTTCTCTCTTCTTTTAAAGAAGTTGGCACTTTGTCTAACAGGCACGGTCAGACCTGTGGTTTTTCCTATCAGTCACTGAGTCATGCAAATATGAAGAAATAAAGACAGGACTTTCTTTTAAATTTTATTCTTGCCTCTAATAGGCAATAGATGTTAATTGTTTTTTTCTGGACTACTGGAAAACTCACAGTCTATAAAGATTAAAAGCTATTACAAACAGAAATCCCCAGAAACCTTGCTCACCATTTCTTCCCGACTCAAAATTTTTGCCAGTGCTGCAAATTTATTAAAATGAAGGGAATTTGTTAAAGATGCATTCAACAGAAATCCTTTCTGCACAAAATTTCATTATTTTGTATCTTGGTAATTCTGGATCTCAGAAGAGAAGAATGAAAGTCTTTATGGATAGAGAACTAAGAAAATGAATATATATTTTTAAATAATACAGCTTGTGTGGAGTTTTGCAATTTTATTTCCCAAATACACATGGTCTCCCAATTGGCACTGATGACTGTATCTAGAATTCTGTGATTTTTGAAGGAATATTTTCTTTATATAGTATCAAAGAAAAAGTGGCTATTTCCAAAAATATAAGTGACTGATAGACACTATTTGCAGAGGTTACACAGGATTCTTTTTACTCAGATCACAATGACTGAGGAATAACCCTGGAATTGACTGAGTTTCATAAAGTTAAGAATGTGGAAGAGACAGAGAGAAGCCAGCCATACCTAGACAAAGAACTTTGTTGCATGTTGAATTAATAAGTCTTTTCATAAGCTTGTTGGTGATTCACAGAAAAAATTCTAGGTGATATTTGCTTCAACTGCTGTGGTAAACTGTTTCTTTCCTCTTTCTTAGAGGAACTGGAAGATAGCTATATGTGCCAAGTGAAAATTGAACATATGTAACACTAAGCAAAATCACAGTGCTTGCTTGCTTACTGAAAAAAATTCAGAAAAGAAATTTCAAATAATATGTGTGGTGATAAAAATAACAAAGAATACAATTTAAGGGAAAAAATCTCTTCTGATTTGAATAAAATAGCATATTGATTGAAGACTTTTGTACAAACTGGTGTATTACTGATACAGTCAAAGAAAGATAGGTAGATATCCCTGTGTGGGTATTAGGACTCAATACTGGATTTTTTGACTAATGGAGCCAAAAATATTTTCTTTTATATAAAAAATTATTGATACTCTAAAACTGGGAAAAACAGTGTTAATTGGAAGTATTGGCATATATGCTTGCTGATAAATTAGCCAGTGGTCACTTTACCTAAGAAAGTTTTAATACAATGGTTTTTTCTTCTTCTCAAAAGAAAATTAGGTGATCAGAAGGGAAGTCAAAAGGCATACCAAAAATGAACTTACCCATTTTTATTGCCTTCTTATTTTGTACATGTTGAAGCTGAAACCGCAAAGAAGCCAAACTAAAGCTGATGCAGCACTTTGTGGTGGGTTGTACTTGGTTGGATGCCACGTTCCCACCGAAGCTGTTCTATCTCCCGCTCCTCAGCTTGGCAGAGGAGACAATATGTAGTGGAAAGCTTATGGGTCAAGGAGAGGGAGAGATCACTCACCAGTTACCTTCATTGGCAAAACAGACTTGCATTAGGGAAATTAGTTGAATTTAATACCAATGAAATCAGAGGAGAGGAATGAGAAATAAAACCAAATCTTAAAAACACCTTCCCTCACCCCTCCCTTCTTCCCAGGCTCAATCACACTTCCAGTTTCTCCACATCCTCCCCCACAGTGGCACTGGGGAATAGAAAAAGGGGGCTGTGGTCAGTTCATCACGTGCTGTCTCTGCTGCTCCTTCCTCCTCACAGGCAGGACTCCTCACATCCTTCCCCTATTCCAGTGGGTCCCTCCCATGGGAGACAGGCCTCTGAATTTTTCCATCATGAGTCCTTTCCAGGGGCTGCTGTTCTTCACAAACTGCTCCAGTGTGGGTCCCTTCCATAGGGCACAGTCCTTCAGGAACAGGCTGCTCCAGTGTGGGTCCCTGTGGGGTCCTGACAGCAAACCTGCTGCAGTATGGACTGCACTCTCCACAAGGCTGCAGATCCTGCCAGGAGCCAGTTCTAGTGCAGGTTTCCCATGGGGTCACAGCCTCATTCATCCATGCACATGTTCTGGTGTGGGGGCTTCCACAGCCTGCAGGAGTATCTCTGCTCCACCATGGACATCCATGGGCTACAGAGGCACAGCTGCCTCACCACGGTCTGCACCAGATGCTGCAGGGGAAATCTCAGCTCCCGTGCCTGGAGCACCTCCTGACCCTCCCTCTGCACGAATGTTGTCTTCAGAGTTGATACTCTCAAATATTCTTACTTGTCTCTCTGGCAGCTTTTGTTCTGAAGAAGATTATTCTCCTCTTCTCAAAACTTTTATCCCAGATGTGTCAGCACTGTCACTGATGGGTTTGGTCTTGTCCAGCAGTGGATCTGTCTTGTAGCCAGCTGGCATTGGCGCCACTGGACACAGAGGAAGCTTCCGGCAGTTTCTCACAGAAGCCACCATTGTAGCCCTGCCACTACCAAAGCTCTGCCAAGCAAACCCAAAAAACACTTGAGCAATCCTTTGTTGTAACCATTCTGGCTTTAGCAGATACCTAGATAAATATTTGTAGAATTATTTTTTTAATTACATGGAATTATAGAGTCATAGAATGGTTTGGTTTGGAAAAGACCTTGAAGATCCCCTAGCTCCACCCCCCTGCTGTGGTCAGGGATACCTTCCACTAGACAGCTTGCTCAAAGCCTCACCCAACCTGGCCTTAAAGACTTTTCCCTAACCTTCCTTTTATCCCTGACAAACCTACAGATGCTTTTCTTGTTGCCCTTGATGTGTCTGGACAGATGTAATTCTATCAGGGGTTCAGCTTCCTAAAACTGATCCAAGAAAATCATTGGGAGATGCACTTGAGACAGCTATCAAAATTTATTTATGAAATTAAGAGTGAAGAGCCATTATAGGCTGAGGTTATAGCTTTGTAGGTTAAATAGCTCTATGAATGCTATGTAGGAGGTCATCTTGGCACAGATGGCAATTGGACTGTGAAAGGATGGAACATTTAAAAAAAAAAAATTGAAGTGTCCTGAGTGGTATTAATGGAAGTTTAACTATCCAAGCAAAGAGTGGAAAATAAAAATGAGAGGAAATAAGACTGAGGATATGTTTGCGGATGTGGCACACAATTGATTTTTGACTGAATATGTGCGTCAGCTTACAAGGAAGGAAATAATAATGGTTCTGGCATTAAGTAATTCTGTCCAAGACATTAAATAAACTTGTACTGCAAATGGATAAAGGCTCAGAAATCTGAAGACAAGAATATTTATTCCTAAATTTTGTAACTTGAAAGGTAAGAAAATCATCACAGTTTCATCAAAAAATGGCAAAAATTCATTATTGGTATGAGTAAATATCAAGTGTTGGCAAAGAGACTCTAGAGACAAAGGGGAGGGAGCAAGGAACATTCATGATACTTATCCCAAAATGCCTTTTTACAAAAATGTCTTCAGAGTAAAAAACTTTCTTAAAAGCCCACATCCTCTAGTGTGCTTGGGAAGTTATGGATTTGTGGGGACAAAGATCCCCTTATTGAGATTAACGGCTCAGCCTTGGCAAGTCTCCAAGTTTACCACTGTCTTGCTAATGTAACAGAGAGCTCCCTTTCTGCCTGCATCTTATTTGCCCTTTGCGTGGGGGAATTAACAATGACCAGGGAGAGCAATCACTCTAGCAATTTACATGGAGTGATTTGTTTATTCACTGTCTTTTATGTGTTAGTGTGCTCTATTTTGTTCTATTAAGAAAGAGGTGTCTGTGGAGAGGAAAGCAGCCTGCTACCAGGATCAAATGAAACCAAACTCCTTCCTGAAAACATTTGGAAATTCATAAGTTGCTTGAGGGACTTCTTGAATGCAAGGTGAGTTGTGTAGGAAGAAGAAAAGAGTACAGTGAAAATTCAGAGTGAGCAGAGAGATGGCCTAGGCAATCACAGGTAACCCTGGAGAAGACCAGAGGGCAGCTGCTTACTAAGGTCTTAAGAAAGGAAGGTCTTAATATGGAAGAAATAAGAAAGAATTCTAGGAATCTAGATTAATCCAATGGGAATATTTGTTTATCCACCTTTTTATTATTGTGTCACTCTATTGATCTAATTTTTCTATTCAGGATCTTTACACTGCAATTGTGTCACCATTACTCAGTGGTAATGTGCAGACAAACACCAACATTTTTTCAACTGAAATTCCCTCGTGGCATTTTAGAATAGATTTTAGAAGGTATGTCATATGAAATGAGCTACTGAGGTGTCAGAGGATTTTACTTGTGTCCACGCATTCAAAGGCTCCAAAATACTATTTGTCTAAAATATATTAAACAAAAGTCTATGGAGAGAATCTGGCCATGAGTCAGTCAGAAGCAGAAAGTGCCTTCTTAGTCTGCCGGTAATTCCTCATTCTATAAAGAAAACATAAAATTTTTGTTTCTGTTCCAAAACTCTGCTCTAGCTGATCATGGCAGATTCCCAGAGGCAATGGACTACACAACAGCTGACCAACACTATCTTCTGACTTTTGACCTTAAAAATAGGCTGGATTCATACCTCTACATTATTCATTAATGCCTCTGAGAAGAGTGCAGGACCACCTTGATAATGGATCTGAAAAATCTTTTCTTTTTTTTTTTTTTTCTCTTCTACTGAAAGATCATATTCATTACACTCCTGGAATTACTTGGAAAAATTGCACCAAGTATTTTATCTATTAAGCCTTAGATAATCAAATTAGGAATCAAATTAGGTGCACCTTAGTCCAAATTGATTCATAAAACCTTGAGGACCAATGTCAGCTTAGATGGCCTGTGACATCTATGACACAGACATACATTTCCCTTTAATGTCTGATAACCACAGTGATGGTGAAAGCAGCCCAAACACAGTCATGCAGCTATAAATTTATTCCAGGAATATACTTTCCTAATCAAAGCTAATCAGATTTCAGAAGGACTAGGCTTTTCATATAAACATATAGATTAAGGCTGAGACTTACAGGAAAAAATTGAAACAAAATGTGATATTTATTTATTTAGGATTGTTTCCCTATGTAGTCAAAGACATGAAATCCACAGAAGGTTTGTGTAACTATCTGAGATTCTATAGCTCACCGTTTTCTGCTATAACATTTTCTTGCTTACTTATACTTCTGCTGCAGTAGATATCCAAGAATCAGTCTCTTAGGTATTCTGCACATATTTCCTGGAAAGCTCATTTACAAATATCTCTGGTTTTAAGTGCATGTTTTTTATGCAGTGTTTTTGAGAGCCGTTTAAATAAAGGTCTTTTGATAATTTTTATCTGCTTATCCCCTACTGGACTAATTATGTTCACTATCTGATATACAGCATCACCATAATATTTATTTAAAAATATGAGAAAGGGAGGAGGCACGGATTTTTCACTTAAAATCCAAAGACAAAGTCTTTAAACTACAAAGTTTAAGAGACTTGAGTCTTCAGGGCTTTTTTAGCCTGAAAGGTAAAATAGCTTCTGAAGTTTACTGCTCCTAGGCTTAAGCTCCTGCACCATTTTTCTTCAGTCTGAACCTCTGTATGAGAGGCAACAGAAGAGCCTGGAGGACAAAAGGAGGACAAACAGCTGGAAACTTGACTCGCTAGCTAAGTGGCTATGAGAGCCAGCTAGGAGACAGCAGACCAAAACATTGGTCTCAACATCAGCTCTTTTACCCAGTAATCTAATATAAAATGGGTCCAGGGAAGTGATGCCAGACCTCAGGTTGACTTCTATCAGATGCAAACTCTATTTAATAGAGTCAGGAAGTATGAGTGGACAGACAGCTCACATGGGTTTTGGTGTTTCGTTTTCATGTGCTTCTTTGTCTGTTTAAAGAGACACACAGGCAATAGAGAAAACCACAGTCAGAAGACAGCACTGACAAAAATTGAATACTAACATGAGTTTCTACAGTCTGCAGCAAAACTGAATAGTGTTTTTTCCCTTTTCCAATCTTTTACAGTTTTAGTCAAATAAGAAGCTGCATGCACCAATAGAAGACTTAAAAATCACACAGAAGAGACAATTCTAAATTGAGAGTGCTCCATGTAGTTCACTGAAGGCAAGCTAGCATCACTATATGATATTCACCTGTGTCAGTTCCCACTATCTTTACCAAAATTTCACAGAAAATGTGGAACTAATCATTTTCTTTGAGCAATACAAAGCTTGGGTTATCTGCTCATTCATGCTTACTGCCTAGGTAGTTGATATATCCTGCTTAGAGGTAAGACTCATATGACTGAAGCATAAGGTCAAGGCTCAACCACATCAGTTTAAAAAGGATTACTGTCAAGAGTAGGCAAGAGAGTTTTGGCCTTTGTATTGTAGTCATGTTAACTGTATGAAAGCAAGCCAGGGAGATGTTTTATTGGTGAGGTCTTGACCAGGGACCTGCATGAATTGAAAAATGTTTATTTTTAATACTAATTTCTTCAATTTGGAGAAATCCTGCTTACAAGTAATGTAAGTTCTGGCATTTAGGATTTTAGAATTATTGATAGATGTTTTTCTCTATGGTGGATACTTAAAAGTAAAAAAAATAGCTTGTGGTATAGTAGGTATGTTCTGAATTATATGGGCAAAGGAAGTCTGAGATAGTGTCACTGGCAAAATTGAAGCTTCAGACAAGGTTAATCAAGGAGACAATTCTATTGAGTCACAAAGTTCAGAAAGGAAACCCTTGTTTTCTTACGTGCTCCTCAGACAGGAGGCAAGGAGCAGTGGCATCCAATCCAAGTACCAGGCTTGGTCAGCAGTTTATGTCTAGAGGGTTATATAGGTGTAGATACTTTATCCTGCAAGATTAGAGAGGGGAAAGCAAACATATTCATATGAATCAAATAGAGTATTTCTTCAAATTTATGATGGCAATGATAATAGATTAAAATACTTTAATTGTACTTACTCCACAGTATAGATAGTTGTAACTACTAATACAGTTCACTATTTATTAAATCAATAATTTCAAAGCTAGCTTAGTAATTGTTAAGTAGAGTTTGATGTTACTTACCCATAGCAACAACTGTGGGCAAGTCTCTTTCTCTAAGCCTTGAGGATTAACCTTGAGTGGTGTCTGCCACTGTTGGGAGGACTGTACCCCCACACTCCTGGAAGGAGTGTGTTAGAAGTTCTAAGGATTAAAAAGTTGGACTGTTTTTTTTTTAGTACAAAGTGAATGACTGCCAGCTCTGTCAGCTCAGCAGCCTTTAGATCATTTAACAGTATTATTGCTTCTCAGTTCTTTTATCAGAAACTTTGTCTGCTTTGTACTCCCCAGTGCCAGATTGTTTCAGGAAACATTGTTCTTCACATCCTCAGAAAGTTTAATTTTGGGATTAATGAGTCAATGGTCTCAGCATTTTTCAACACCAAAAGCAGCATGACCCACCTTCTCCAGCCATCACTGCTAACTTTTGCAAGTAGTGTCAAATTTGAGATGCTTTACTTAGGCAGAGCATCTTACAACAAATTAGCTCTATAAATGGAAAAAAGTTTATTATGGGGTATATGAATATATTCAATCATGTGAGTATTTCAGTGTTATCAAGCATCAGCAAAACAAAAACCCAAACTGGATCCATGCAAACCCATGCTCTCTATATTAGATTGGCTTTGGAAATAATCATGCTTGATCCTCTGGCCTCACACATAATGAGGGTCAACCTTGCAAAGATTAATGTTGTCTGTCCTCTTCATCCATGGTGTAGTTGAACTGCAATACAGCCAGAGAAATTGTGGACAATCTGGAGTCGAATGTTATTGAGGGGAGGATGAGGTATACAACTCCATTAAGATCTTCTTCTTATAACTGTATTCGTTCTTCATGTTCTAGTGTTATTTAATCTTTCATCCTACCCCTCCAGTTTTCATTTCACATCCCCTATTTTCACATTACATTTCTTTTATTTCTTTATGTCCCTGCCTAAGCATTCCAAATCCCATACTGCCGCATGCCCTAAGACACTCTTACCATGTCCCATCCCTTCTCTTTGTAGGCACACAGTTTGTGGTGATTGGGAATGGGGCTGTGGCCGAGCCTCGTCCCCAATGGGCTACAGCTGTGTAGGACAGGTGAGCAGTGTTGAAGGACTATGAAATGTGGAGTGCTGAGGTGTGCTGGCCAGTCACAGAAGGGAGGAGGGGCACAAAGGTGGAGTGCATGTAAGATGGATGGTATAAAAGGTTGGATAGGAGAACGATAAAAAGTTCATGTGTGAAGCCACTCATGGTGTCAGCTATGTGTCCTCCTTCACTCTTGTTTTCTTTTTCTTCTTCCTTGGGAGCAATTTTAACAGGATACGAATTCTGACAGATCTCTTCTTCTACTTCTAACCTGCAAGTTTTGCTGTTCTGTTTCAGGGACACAGGTTAACTCATCCCCTGGGCCAGATCCAGGCTGCTGCTTGGCCAGATCCACTCTGTAGTTAGGTTACATGAGTAGAACTTGGCTGAATGAGCAGAACAAAATTATTAGGTTTGGCACCGCAGGGATTGTAATTTCCGCTTCTGTCTTTCACTGCAGCACTAAAGATTCAGCCCATCTTCCGTGATGTTCAAGCTAACATAAATTGCAGCTATTATGGAATTCAAGTTAGCCTTTTGGGTTGTGTTTGGGAGCCACATTAAGGACAGTCTTGAGCAAAACTATTAGTTGAAAATGCAGAAAAGATAATTTGAAAAAGAAGAAATAGATGAAAGAAAACAAAAGAAGTTACAAGTAAACAAGGAAAGCTATTCACAGTTAACCATACCTTATTCATACAAAGATGCTGGGATATTTATTGGACTGTAAATTATCTCCCTGCCTTTAAAGGGAATTCTGTGTCATCATAAAATTAAATATTCTATTTCATAGTGATATTTCAAATATCTTGGCCGACATTTCTAAATCCATTGTCCGTTACGAGACTGAAATAAAAGAAGACTGTTTACAGAATTGAGATGCTTATTCTTGTCCTTTATCCTATGGCATGTAAGAATGTTGAGAGTTAATTAAATAAGAACCAGTGCAGTGCCTGACACGTTTTTAGAGTCTTAAACAGAGCCTGAATGCTGTTCAAGGTCGTCAGTTGTAATGAGATCATCAACCCAATGCCCTCTACATAACTTGTTTTCTGTTTAGCAACTGTGTTTTACATGTAGTCTGTGCTGATCATCAGTGTACAAATAATAAGCAATTTATATCTTTCATGAAATATGCCTTTCATGATGGCAATAATGGGGTCTAAGAAGCCCTTTTCTAGTGATATTTTTATCTCTAAGTCAGGTGGGTAAAATATTCCTGCCATTTTCTATATGATTCTCACTACAATGCCCAGATACATGGTCATTTTTTGAAAATGTGCTGCTTAATGTTTTGTTGTGCTCTTCGGAGGGCCAAGTTACCATGGTGGAACTTGGAATTAGTAGGATTACTCTTATTGATTTAAGTTAATTCTGGCTAGAAAGTCTTTTTATTTTTTTTCTCCTTCTGGAACGTCTGGAGAGAGGAAACAATATGGAAGCAGTAGAGCAGAAGTAACAGATGATATTAATTGCACAGAAAGGTTTCCCTTCCTCAGGAAACAGCTGTCTCAAGTTGTTCCCAAAGTTCTTACTACATTCGTATCTATTTTTTTAATCCTAACCTGTGAAATAATCTACAACACTAAACTGCCTGATGGGAATATTTGTGGTTTTTTCTGTCCTTGATTGTTTCTACACAATGTAAAGCACATTCTCAGCAGAAAATCCCACTGGGGCATGGAGTATTGTATATATAATTGCTAAATATTGCAATTACCCTCCAGCCATTGGTGCCTTATCTAAATATTCACTACTATTCAGTTAAACATATCTTCCTCATAGACAGGTTTGTCTATGGGGAAAGAATTATAATCAAATGAAATAAAGAAGAGCATAGGTGAAATGTCTGTGTAAGCAATAATGTACTGGCACAAAAAGTAATTATTCAATCAAATCAAATACACAAAAATATATCAAAATATTTATAATACAGTAATTTTTGTCCTCACAGAGACTGAGTTACTGGAGTTTTTCTTCCAGCCAAAAGACCACAGATTCAATTTTGGCTGATTATACTAAAAATTCCCGCTCACATCAAAAAAATGTGTTTACAGGGCCTTCATATCACAATTTGAAATGTAGGCACAATAATTCTTTTTTCATTGTGGCATATGATTAAGCCTGTTTATACAGGGTTAATTGTATGCCCCAATGCATTTCCAACTGACTTTATTGTAGAAATTCCTTTCTTAAAGGACCAGAGAGTTTAAAGAAAAACAAACGAACAAAGACAAGCCAAACAAACAAAACCAAAAAGCAACCAACAAAAAACTAAACCAAAACAAAACAAAAAAACCACAACAAAACCCAACAAACAAACAAAAAATCCAAAAACCAACAAACCAAACAGGCCTGTCAGTAGACTTATTTTGGAATATCTTATGTCTTGAGAGCTGACAGATGAAAAGGACGTTTTCACTGCAAGTTGTACAGGCACGTCCTGGATGTGGAGATCTCTACGATTTATAACCAAATGGCAGATAGATTCAGGAAATTATCTAATTATGAGCTCTTAACACACCACCCTAAATCACTATTTTCTAACTGCATTAACTCATTTAGAACTATCCCCCACAGCTTGGTTACAGCTTCAATTAATTTTTCATTTTAAATACTATAGTGTAGTTTGAACCCTTTGGCCCAGAAGACAAACCAACCTCTGCAGCCCTGCAGAAACCTGACTGTAGATCTTGTGGATATCTCTATGAAAGATAATCAGTTGTTACTCGATTCAAAGTGAAAAATGGCATTTCATAAATATTTGAGCTGGCCTTTTTAAAGTTAGGGAACTAGCACTAAGTGTTAAGCATGTACGTTAAAACGCATATTGTTTTCCTATGGCTCAAAGCATCCATTACCACTCATGCAAATACCCAGAACTTGTGAATATAGGCTGCTTTCACTAAGACATTACAGTTTGAACATTGATATTAGAAAATGTTTCAGCCAGAAGTAAAATAAATAAATAAAACCAGAGCAGTTTGTTAAATCGTCAGATGTTAACATAGTAACTTGCCCAAGGCGTATACGTAATCAACCGATTAAAAGCACATCATCATGCAAGCTCGCAAGCTATCAAACTCAGTGTTAATGATGGGGAAAATTATATGTCCTATGTTATCTGAGAAAAAGGGGAAACTATGTGAAATTATTGCTTGAGCAGAGAGCAATGGGGTGAACAGATTATGTTCTAGCTGATATTGGAGGGAAAAAAGTACAGGGTTCAGGGGTTTTGTTGTTAGATTGTTATTTTAATTTGAATATGCTATGCTTTAATGGTCTTTTCTTAACTGAAGATCTGTAGCTAACCTTGCTAGCCCCAGCAATGATACCCCACAAACTGTTTAAGAAAGGCTGTGTCTAGAAAAATGCAGCAACAGATTCTTTTGTGGTATCAGTTAGTTATAACGGAAAATGCTATTGCTTGTCAGGAACCACTGAAAAATACACCAAGTGTTTAGAAACAGAAAACCAAAGAACCACGAGGGTCTTCAAAAAATAGCCTCAAAAATGGCATAAGTGGCTCACTAGCTGAATTTCATGCAATGCATAAAAACCGATTTTTTTTCACGTCTAAAAGTCTCAGTCCATCAGCTGTGATGCAGCATTGATCTGTGGTCATACTTAACCTCTAATCTAAAGGTACTTCAGTTGATTCTACAGCCTCTCATCTCAGAAAAGGGAACTGATGTTTTCTTCAGCCTTATTAAATATGCTAATTGTTCTAGAAGCTTTACAGACATCGGTCAAATTCATTCCGTCATGACAAAATGACTGATAAACTGGAGAACAGTACTCCAAAGACACAAATGAGAAGTGACCCATTCTAGACACTGCCACCATCAAGTGAGAATAGGCTTCTTCTAAATAAGAATGCTTCTTCACTTCTATGTCTGTACTTGAAAAGTGCCTGCATGTGGCAACACTGTGCACCAGTCTCTAGGAGGCTGAGTTGGACAGAAACACACATACCCAGAGAGTTTGTGCAGAGGCCTGATAGTTCTAAGGTGCTTGACCAGTAATGCAACCTGCACAGTTCCCTAATTCTCTGAGATCTCTCCCACGTAACCCTTGATCGTTGTGATGACACCCATGCCCTGATAGCACCTCTCTGGCTAGCTCTGCCTGATATGTCTGGCAATGTATTAAAGTGTGAGTTATTGAAATGGAAGTAGCAGTCAAATAAAAGCCTGAAATCTTTATCCCCCAACTACTATAATAAACTATGACTGCTCTAGAAAAAATGTTGTGTTATGCTAATTAAATGCAATGTCACAGAGCATTTATTAGCCAAATGGGTCCTTTCCTTTATGTTAGAACTCCCGTTAATAAGCAGAAGAAAAAAAAAAAATACAAAACTGTTCTTACCTCTACTGGTTCTGACAGGGGCCCTTGCCCTTTCAAAAATAGCTGCAACTGGTGGATCTGACTTTGCTGCTTCTTTTCTTCCTGCTTTGCAAAGGAAAAGTGAGAGATAGAAAAAAACTACTCAGAAAACCAGAACCCAGAACTGTCTGTACAACAGTGTTGTATAACACAATGGCAGGAAAAAACTGCCCTTTGACAAATGAGCCTAAAGGGCATGAACTGGATATTACAAGTGTGTTACTGGAAAGTGAGGTAGCAAAACACAAGGATTCTCTCACCAATTTTGTATCACAAGAAACCAAGGTTTCCTTTTTTAATGACTGTCATCTTGGTGACATCACTGAGGAAAAAGGAGAGTACTTATGCAACTGTTGTGCAAAAACATAGGACTTCCAAAATATTTTATTTTTCAACATAAGTAAAAATTGCTAAAGGAAGGAAGAAATTTTGTACAACATTTAAGGAATGAAGAAATGCTGAAATATGGGTTGTTAATAATGTGAAAATAGGTACAGTTATGAAATATTACATTCTGAGATAGCACTCAAATACAATTTTTATCTTTCAGAAAAATTATGAAACAATATTTTTTGCAAGATGCTCAAAGGAGTGAATGCTTTAAATAGAATTAAAATATTTACTTGGTTGTTTAGTTTTTAATTTGTAAAGAGATACCTATATGTTTAAAACAATTTCCTTCAAAAAGGAAAAAGAAGTTAAAATGTGGAAAATAGCTTATTCAGTAATTTTTAGATCATTTGTTGACATTTAGTTTAAATAGAGATGGTTTTATGCAACATTTTAAGTTTAAATAATTCAGGATGGCAGTTAAAAATATTATCTTCTGTAGCATAATCTGTGTGATACCTGCTCTTCAACTCCTCTTTTTAGTCCATTATGTAGAATAGAAGGTAGAACACGGAAAGACGCAGAACATTGGGAGTGCTACTGGGACAGACATTCTGATGTGTCTGTGCACTCCTGGGAAAAGTAATAAGGTACTAAAAAGCAGTTCAGTTCTGCATAAATCCTAAAACACCGTGTTTTCCAAAACAGCTCATGATCTGTGTACAGAAAATTATTAATAAAATCAGAAAATTTTTCAAAAGATGCCACAGAAGAAACTTCCCTGCTATCAGCACCAAAGGTGCTGTAGACAGAGAGAGGTGTTTCATCCTGCCTCTTATGCATTGCACAGGAAAGCAGCTGGCAAGTTATTAATTCAAAAGTAGACCTTCGGAGTTGGACCAGAATTTGACTAAATCTTCTTAGGGCATGGTATTTCTGCTGAAAATATATTACAGACTACTTTATATAATGACTTCTTCTGGGTTAAAACCCGTGCCAAGGCTATTATGATAAGTAACAAAGTATTTAACTCTCCCTAAGAAAGTCAATAGCTCAATAGCATCTATTCAAGAGTTAATAAACATTTTGTAGATCACAGCCCCTTATAACACTGTATTTTAGGAGCACTATTAACTTGTCCACCAATTGGAAGAAGTAGGCAACATGAGCTCTACTCTTACGTCATATGCAAACAGCTGTAGAAAGACAAGAAGGTTACGATTTACAAATTTCATCAAAACTTGTATCAAAACTTCTGATAAACAACTTTTATTTTCATAACCTTAGCAAAAAATTTAGTGGTGTATGCAAATTTAAAACTGATTTTGACGGGGAATTTCATAAGTTTAACATTAGCATACAGCATGAATACTGGATGCAGTCACATAGTTGTTACATTGCTATAACTTTTTGAACAGAGCTGAGGTAGGCATGAAGCTTATTTTTTGCAGGTTCTGGGGTTTTATTTAGTTACTTATCTATCCATTTTATTTACATTTTGCCTTTATATTGTTCCAGAAGTTTTTTTGTTGTTTTGAGTATAGAAGGATTATACATTGTCTATAAATACCAGTATAATTTGAATAATTACCCACAGCTGTGGCAATAACTTAAAAATGTTCAGTAAATGTCATTTCTCTGTTGGAAATTCCAATACTTCAAAATCTGTAGATGCTATATAGCAGAATAAAAAAGCAAAAACTTCAACTCAACTATGAAACAAACAAAAAAACATGTTCATCAAATTTTCCATTCAGTTTATATAATTTGCCTATATTAAGTACTTTATTGTATATAGTAGGATCACATAAAATGTTTAATGTAATAAACACTTACATATATGGTTAATTTTATTTAAACTATAAATTAACACAGTAAGTTTGAAAAAAAGTTATTTATAAGCAGAAAACACTGGCTGGAAAACACTGAACTAGTTATTGAGGGTTGCCATCACACTATAAAGAAAAAAGTCTCCTTAAATCAAAAAGGATCACATTTTTTATGCTAATTTTCCCCCCACATTAAAAATAACCCATTAATCTTTGAAAACTATTCATCCAAAGAGAAAACTTGCCATCATGCCACAAGTTGGAGACACTCACTGACGTAAGAACTTCTGTAGGTGAAACAGAACTTCTGTGGACTGAACCAATGAGCAATTAAAAAGAATATTTAACCAGAGGAACCTCCTAATCACTTAGTATGCTATTTAATTTGCACAAAAATGGCATATTTTAGAACAAGGATGCTGAAAATGATTTTTACTAAATAATTTATTTTAGTAGCTGTTTAGCAGTAAAGTATATAGATTTACCAATGGTTTAGCCACTAGCAACAAGATGATAATATTGAAGGTTAATTTGGGACTCTGGATCTATTATTTGCTACTCTAATTACTTGCTTTAGTGAGCAAAGCAGCCTGAGGAAAATAAGCTGGAATAGCATCACATCAGAGGACTGAAATGATAGAACCTCCAGGCTAAGTGATCTGAGGTGTTGCCGCTTGCAGAAAGACTTTGTATTTTAGGTCTTTTGCCTAAAGTGTATTTTCTCTTCTGAAGATTTTTTTATACCAAAGCCTGTTTGATTTCATGACATCATTTTCAATGGTTTCCTAGGAAGTAGGCTTTTTTCCATCTCTTTGGCCTCCCTTCTCACCCAGTGATTCAGATTTGAAGAGGTAATAGGAAAAAAGGAAAATTCCCTTTGAAAATATCATTTGAAATGCTTTAATAACTTTGCCTGAGAGTGAATATTGAGTTGTGCTGCTGATAGGCAGGGGGAAGGGTTGCACCAATTAAATGGAGCCCATTGTTATTCTTCAGTGTCTCATTTTTGTATAGTAATCTTCTAAAGAAATAGGCAGAGAGAGACTGTTTAGTACTAATGATGTTTTCTGAGGAAACGAGAGGCTGCCCTTGCACATACTATGTCACTGTAATAAATGAAGGATCACGCAGAGCATTATGTTTTCTACTAATTCAAAATTGAAATACGTGCTGTAATCGATGAGGACCCTATCTGTGGCTTCATTTTGATATGCAGTATGATATAAAGCATTAATATATCCAAAGTTTAATTTATGATTTGCCCCTAAAACCATGTGTCCAATATCCACAGTAAAGTCAAAGTAGCCTTTGTGTTCTCCTTGTCTTCAAGTGCCTTGCTTAAACTATAGAATGGAATTTAATTAAAGCCCCTACTTACTTCAATAAGAGAAGTCTTGTCAGTTTAATTGATTTTTGGTCAAAGTAGTATTGATTGGATAAAAGCAAATCCTTTCTTTCCCAACAATTAAAACATTTAAATAGGCTCTGTCTCCCTTTTGATGAAAGGACGTGAAACCACTGACATCTGTTCCTGTGGCTGATGTTGATCATTAGCAAATGAGTTAATATACATTTATAATACTACTCATCTGGTTTTATTACAATATTCTACTATATTAAGGTTTCTAATATCTATCTATTAAAACCTAGAGAGACCTATAAAAAGTCCTTACTCTATTCTGCTGTAAAAACTGTTTCAAATAAGTGGTTTTATTCCTGAACCTCAGTCTGTACTGAGTACTTTTAGTTCTCAGGGTGAAGGGTGTTGAGCACTTCAGAGTTACTGCTTACTTAAATATTTTTAAAATTTTCTAAATACCATCTTCCAGAAATCAGACCTAATTTGCTTGCAGAGAAATATTTTAGCAGTTCTAAAGTCCAAAAATCTTCTCTCTAGACCTTCCCCACAGTACATCCCAATGAAACTTGCATGGAAATTTCTACCTTTAACTTATCATTTCTGTTTGAAGCCTACTATGTCTCCTAAAACTTCTGAAAACACTAAGACTTTTAAGATTTCTGAAATCTCACTTTCCTTAGCAGAATAAAAGTGAACTCAGTTTTACACCTAAGGTCCATGTAGGTCTCTTTTCTGTTTCCAGCACTAGCCAATGTTCAGAAGTGCAATGTAAGAAATAGCACACGTAGAGTGATACTTCCCACTGTGGTATTTTCTCTGTGGTCTCTGATGTGGTCCTCCATGGGCTGTAGGGGCACAAACTGCTTCTCCTTGGTCTTCTCCACAGGCTGCAGAAGAATCTGTTCTCTGCTGCCTGGAGCACTCCTCCCCAGTCTTCCTTGCTCTCTGCAGGGCTATTTTGCTCATATTTTCCCACTCATGTTTCACAGCTGCTGTACAGAATTTTTTACCCTTTCTTAAATGAGTTATCACTGGTGGGATCAGCTCTGACCAGGGGTGGGTCCCTTGGAACCAGCTGTTTCTGACAGGGGCAACTCCTAGTGTCTTCTCATGGAGACCACCCCTGCAACTTCTCTAAAACATTGCCATGTAAACCCAAGACAAAAAAAATAAATAACACCTATAGTTTTGTAAAATCAACACATATTTGCAAAAACCTTTCAAGGTAGTGCCACTGTGAGCGGGATACTTCTGAAAATCGTCTGGTCCTGGGACTCAATATTTCTGGACATGGAAACAAAAAGAACTTATAAAGAAGCACTAATCTGGGAGAAATATTTTGAGAAGCTTTGTGAAGTTTGAGCCTTGTTGGCAGCAGATTCAGACCTGAGACTGGAAGCTCTGCCAGACTGAAGTCGTCTTTTTCCTATCAGCTATATATCCTTTAATTTGCTTCTACACCTGTCTGTAATGAAGTCAGTTTTTAAAACTATTCCAGGCAGATAGTGCGGTGAGAAAATATCCTAATAAGAAATAAAAAGTATTTCAATAAATTCTATCATAGCTGAGAACTTGTGATATTGTTTCCCTGCTGAAATACACTGTAGTAAGTGTATTCAGGAATGATGGTGAAAATGCATCTTTTTCATGCAGATTCTATTACAGGGAAAAAACCTCCAAACTGAACATCTCTGTTTCCATAGCATTGTTTGCTAAAATCCATGTTTATCCTCCTTCAGTTATGTGCAATCACAAAAAGTGGTAAAGGGCATAGTTGTGTGTAGTTACATTTCTGGATGTGAGTATTACATTGGCAATACTGTAAATACTATTTCTAATTTTTTTTGATGCTGTTGTTTGCTTGTTGTTTTGTTCTGTGGATTTTTTTCCATTTGGTATTATCTTAGGTTGCTAAAGTAGCTAGTGTTATTTTTAGTCATCTACCTGATCATTATTACATAGTAGCAGAATCGTGGTGTTTGTGTAAAATAATGCTACAAGCTATGTGGGAAAGCATGGACTTATACTTTTAAGTTTACTGTGTACAGTCTCCCTACAATTAGAAGGAGTAGAAAATATCTATTATGCTTAGATAAAAGAAATCAGCCACTTTTTTCAACATTAACACTGGTACGTTAAATTTCCAGGCTTTTAAAAATTGAAACCTTTTCAGCTAGCAAATTTTCTGCTCTCTCTAAGCGGTTATCTCATCCTATTTGCCTGATTGGCATTGACCTTATATCTCCATTTAGCATTCTAGGAAAGAAGAAGCCTTGAGTATAATGATTTTTCTGCTGTTGCTGATCTGTACAGTGCTCAAGATGATCAAGGAAAGCAAAAAATAAAATTTCTTAGTTCAAATTTTGTTTATGACATAAAAGTTCTTCCTTTTCATCAATGTGTTGGTAAGAACTACATATTTTCAAATATTCCACAAATCCTGACTGCAATCAGTCAGTTGGGATCTTTCTCAGAAAAAATGATGACATTTTCAGAAGTTTGGATCAGATGGACTTTTGTTTTCCATTGCCCTCCTGAGTTAGTAGAGACAATTCATAAGAAGGCAGTTATGTGAAATGACATTTTCTTAGCATAATTTTATGAATCCCTCCTCCATAGCCTTGGTTTTTCTATATTTTATCTAGCATTTATATAAATGAACAAAAGTTAAACAGGCCAAATAAATATTACATAGTTAGGTTTCCTAAATATTCCTGAAGTTTCCTAATTAAATGTTTGCTTTGTTTTTATTTCTCTTGGTGTTCTCAGCCTATAGCTGTTTTTATTTTAAATGCAGATATGTCCAGGTCCAGTAGAGAGCAATAAGAAGCCACTTTTCTCTGACAGGCAAGAAGTAGACACTGTGCTAACAAGCATGATGGGAGACAAACTCATGACTTTTACCTACAAATATTTCTGCTAATTCTTCCCCACTTGCCTAGCAGCCTCTGTCTCTTTCTTTTCCTTCCAGGCATGAGTTGGCAGACCAGCAGGTTACAATACTGTATATAGTCCTATAATTGCCATTAAACTTAGAGTTTAATAAGGTTAGAATTTGTCTAAAGTACTCATTGAGATTTGTGGCATCATTTTTTAAGCACTTAGCAGGAAGGAAAATATGATCAAAAGCATTAATTATCAGTTAGTTAGATATCTCCTTGCTACTTTGCCTGCAAATCATGCTTGCCTTTAAACCTCATTCTGCCACATAAAACCATCCTTCTCCATCCCAGGATTCTTGCTGAAATCAACAGAATGGTGTGACCTTAAGAGAGCTCCATCAAACATTACAAACCTTTCCCAGCTCTTAACCATGTGAAGACTTTTTAGAGAGAGGTTCTCTTTAGTATCTGATCACTTTGTCTTCCCAGAACTTCTACTGCTGCTTTATACCAAATGGCCTGCAGAAACAATAATTTTGCCAGTGAAAAGTAGCTCCTTTCTCCTCCAGATCTTCTCTCCCCACCCTCAGTCCAGCAGTGATATCTCTACAGCAGAAACATGCTTGTCTCTGTTGTCATCATAAAGATAAGACAATCTTTCTGAAGAGATACAGGCAAGACCATGATGACAATATTGTTACTGGAATAGCAGAACTCTACCACTGATCTCAATAGAACCTTTTGGACACAATGAAAGCTTCATTCCAAATACCTGATCATTAACAACACTGGTAGTACCAACAGATATTTAAAGCATGGGAGAGCAACATTATTTTCTTTCTGTTTCACTGCTCTGCTGAGAGTTTACTTCTTATTTCCCATGCAGTGTGAGGGAAATGGTGTGTATGGCTGTCTCCTGGGAGTGATCTCCTGGGATTTGCATGTGTTTGTGACTGATACTGCTTTCTGGGAACTCCAAGCACACTGCAGCCTGTGGTGATGTGAGAGGAGGTGGCAGGCTGCATTTCCTCAGTTTCTCGTTAGTGTCAGATTAAAGACAAGGATAAAAGGTTACAGCATGTTCTTTCTTTTTTTACCTTTTAAAACTGTATTAACCTTCTTATGGAGGAAATAAAAGCTGAGCTGTACCATTACAGTCTGACCTGCCCTTTTAAAATTAGACCTGCTGACACCTCCTGAAAAATATCTAGAAGTGCTCTATCTACTCAGTTTACACTGGATAGCCTGTATTTTATTGCAGACAGCTTCCTCAAAGGAACTACTAGTTGAAGACTTAAGTTATCCCTTCTCTTTATTCTTTATTTTCTCTTTCTGTTGACATCAGTTGGACTTCAACTTTACTTGGCTTCAGATGTGACTAGAATCAGAATGGGGATTTGGTCAATAATCAAGAAATCTAAACTACTGCCTTCAACTCTATTCCATGCTTGTCTTGTGTTACAAACTATGCAAATTTAGAGCATGACTGCCCACACAGATGTGTCTACTGTCATTTGACACACTCAGGCTAGATATCCCAGATATCCAGGGCAGACATCTGTGGGACTGTCAGAACTGATGTAGAAGTTGCACCCAAATGCCTGCTGGGAGAGGTGTCTGGAGGCCTAGTGGGATTCTCTGGAGAGTCTCAGATGAAACCAGGCACCCAAGGGTGACCAGAAAAAACATTCTCCAGTCAACAAAGTCAGCGCTTAGATGATATTCAGGCACTTGGCTGGCCAGTGCTGGCACCAGTTTGCAGGGAGCTAAACCACATTCATCTTCATGCTGGCTGGTATAAGGGACACAGACATCTACTGGGCATGCATCTATCTATGTACAAACACTTAAAGCTAGACCTGAATTGTACTGCCAGAGACGTAGAAAGCAGTATATGTCAACACAGTGGAGAATTTTTAGGCATGGTTAGGAAACCTCAAATAGCTGTAGAT
Source organism: Phainopepla nitens (assembly GCA_013400175.1). NCBI lineage: Eukaryota > Metazoa > Chordata > Aves > Passeriformes > Bombycillidae > Phainopepla > Phainopepla nitens. The sequence goes on from VXBQ01014013.1 coordinate 523,751, forward strand.
ACTTTTGAGTACTGAATTGATGCTGAAAATACCTAAGGCAAGAACTGTGGGTGCTGTCTTAGAGTGAGATTTACCTAGGTAGGAGCAGCACAGTGAAAAGGCACCCCTCTCTCTCTGTAGACCCACAAATTAAGTCCAACACTGTACCATAAATGAATGGAAAAGTTGTGTGCCTTCATGCAATTGTGTAGTGGGAATCAGCTGAGGGAGATTTCTGATAGATGTGTGTGTCAGAATAATAGAGAGAAGGCTCTCTATCAGGCATGAGAAGTATAACACTTATTATATATATGGTTATGATTAGATTTATTGCTAATACATTATCTAAATATTACTGAAGCATCACAGCTCCCCCGTGTCTGGAATATATTAATTACATGAGCATTCAGACAGTTCTTCCTGCAATATCTACCTGGCACTCTTATCTTAGGACAAATTGCACTACCTATCAGAGGTATGGAGTATAGGGGGATGACTGACTTGACTATCTTGGTCAAAGTCACAATGTGTCTTCACCCCTACAGATGCTCATGGTCCATAGAACAACGAAGGTTCTGTTTTGGTCTTCAGTTCCACAGTGCTGTGGTTTAACCCCAGCCAGCAACTAAGCCCCACACAAATGCTTGCTCACCCCTGCAGTGGAAGACCAAATTCCAAAAGATAGCCTCTTACTAGATACTATGAAAAAAGTTAACTCTATCCTGGCCAAAACCACTACAATGAGCAAAATTCTGTGATGCATACCTTAATCTAAAATGCATGTTCAGCATTTTACTGTGTGATCTATGAGTGGCTGTTCATAGCAGAGAAATCAAACAGGGTTTTGACCTTAAATTGAAGTGTAAATTCAAGCAGGAATAGTTGAACTGTCAAAAGAAATTCAAGTATAAGCAGACTTGTCTTTATATCAAATATAAAACCTCAGAAATGATGCAGTCATTGCTGGTGCATCCTGCAGCAGACCTAATAATTCAGTGAAGGCTCATTTCTAAATCCTTCTGTCACAGTAGTTCCAATAATCTGGACCTTGTTAAGACAGAGTATTTTTGAAAATTCTTAGTGACTTTTAGTCTTTTTTTGCTGTTGTAAATCTGATAGTTATTCCTAAACACCCTTTTCAATATAGCCTGATTACCCCTGTTTACATTTTCTCATGTTCCTGGCACCTTGTCTCACAGTAATTAGGGTGGTTGCAGCTGGCAGTAGGCATTTCTGCCACGAGCATCCCTAATTCCTGCCATCACCTAACATCTGCTCACTGATATCCTGCTCCTCGGTGTCTTAATCTCAAGCTCCATTTATCCTATGGGTAAACAGCTTCAAGAACGTTTTTTTGTCTGCTCTGTTCATATCAGAAAAGTGGATGCTTTTATTAACTGTGATTTGATCTGACACATGCAACCAAATTCAACTGCTGTTCTGTGCAGCAGGCAGCACATTTCTTATTCAAGTGTGTTAATTCACTGTGGTGGTCTGTATTATTCCCTTATTGAAGACATTTTGATAATGTCATTATAAATTGTGTGTGTCTAATGAGTTCCATTCAAGGAAATAACTATATTAAAATAATACTTTTTAAACTATAATACTTGTTTCCTATATGCAAATTTTTAAGAAAAAACAGAGCAATGATGCTTCAGTTGGACTCTGTTTTCTCATTCAGTGATTATTGCTAAGATTTTGCATCTGATATGAAATTATGCCACTCCAGTGAAGCAGCTAAAGTTACACCAGTTCATTTTGAGCACACACCCCGATTTTGATTACAATGTGTCACTGAGTCTTGCAGTAAAATTTAAAAGAAATGCGTTTTGCCATCAAAAACTGAGGAATAGAGTGGACAGCAAAAGAGAAAACAAAAACCTCCAACAGATTTCTGTTTCTTCTGCTTTCAGAAGACTGAATGAAAGTCACTGAGATTTATTAGTGTAAGAAATGCAGTTTATTAAAACAAAAGCCCAGTAACTTCATAGCTACACCTTAATGATAATGACTGAGATGGCTGAAAGCACTTTTGGCTTTGAGGACCCAGGTCAGATGATTACAGTTTGTAAACCTAAACAGACTAAAAATAAAAAACCGATCGGTAAAAATAAATTAAAACCCCCAAGCAAAGAAAATTTGAAGAGCAGCTTTTGTAACCTAAACCATACTCTTACAGAAACCATTAAGACTAATTCAGTCCTGAATCCTACACTGGAAGAAATGAAAATTGTAGGGACAATATTGACCTGTGCATCTGGAATAGAACCCTTCACAAGGGTGATTTGTTTTATTCTCATACAGGCTTCAGTTACTGACAATCTTCTTGAAATTGTGCAAAGGCATTCTCTTGTGAAACTTTGCTATGAAGGATTTGGAATACAAGCTTGACTGCTAGATGATGCTCAAAATTAAAAAATAAAATTATGTACCTATACATACACAGTTTATAATTGTTTGTTTGTTTGATTGTTTTCGTTCAAAACCTGATACCTACATAAATTTGACTGATGATTTTTTCATTGCAAAGTCCAGTACAGCTGTGAAAATTAGTTCTGTCTAAGAAAGGTATGAGACAGTCACGGAGTCACTGAAATCCTTGCTTACCATGTAAAATTTGCTCAGTTTCCTTCGAAAGATTAGCAGCTCCAAAACATCATAGATTTGAGCAGCCAAATAACTTAGCAAGTGCCTCACAGATACAGGCTAGATGATGTATGCTGATCTTTCTAGCACTAATGGATTTCCAAGAGCAGCACAATATCAGGAATATGGGATGATGGAGATGTAGCAGAAGTGATAGTCTACCTTTACAAATCATTATTATCAGTGAGGCACAGACTGAAATTATATATTTCTTCTCATAACCTCTCCCTGAAATGTGCTTCACTGCCAAACTGTGTATTATGGAGATATTATCCAGAAGTATTTTATTCTTGTGGGGTCTAGGATTTTTTTCTTTTTTCTCCTCCATTTTTCTGATAGGTTATACTGTAGACAGCTGACTTTGGCAAGCATCCAGACCCCCACCCAGCCACTCTAACTTCTCCTCCTTACAGGGATAGGGGAAGAAAATGAGATAAAAAAACTCATAGAGTGAGACAAAGACAGGGAAATCCCTTATCAAATACTATCAGGGGAAAAACTGTCTAGACTTGGAGAAAATTTAATTTACTATCTGTTAAAATAGTTTTGGATTGTGAGAATCAAGGACATATTAATACAACACTTTCCCCTATCTCCCTTCCCTTTCTCAGAGCTGAAGTCACTCCTTCATGTTGGACTCTGTCTCCCCACTCTGAGCAGTGGGGGGTGATGGTGGAATGTAGTCAGTCCATAACCATTCCTTCTCCTCAAATTATTTCCCTGCTCCTCCATTGGCTACAGTTCATTCAATGAATATCCTTTTGCTCTGGTGTGGAGTTCTCCACAGGCTGCAGCATGAGTTTCTGCTCCACGAGCTGTAGGAGAATCTCTGTTCTGGTGCTTGGAAGCACTTCCTCTCTTCTTTCCCTCACCCTGGTCTCTGCAGAAGTTTCTGATGCCTTCTTTTCTAATTTTTCCCTCACACTTCTCTGCGGTGGTTTTGCCCTTTCTTGACCAAATTTTCCCAGAAAAACATCCAGCTTGACTAAGGAGCTCAGCTGGGTCCACTCAGTGAGGGGTTCATTGGAACCAGCCCCTTGCAGGGAAGGTGGTTCCATTAGAACCTCTCCTTAAAGAGCCTGCCCCTGCGTCTTCCCCCAATGCCAGCAACTTGGCAGGGATACACTTAAATGCAGCAGAAAAATATAAAATTCAGATTAGTCTAGAGAGGAGAAAGACTGAAGCAAGGCAGAATAGCAGCCTTCAAGTACAAGTTAGGCATACATTTTTCTGTGAGGGCTCACATTGGGTAATTTTGGCTCCAGGTGGAAGAATTGTGAGTGCAGCACTAAGTGCTGGTTTTGAACCATAACCATCATGGACACTCTGAAATTCACTTATGAAAGCATAATGTGTATTAATTTCTATGAAGATTTGTGATTTTTGTGGCTTTTTAGGTGAGTCATGCAATACATATTTAATATTGAGAAGTAAACACCCCAAGTCAGAACAGATCTGGTTTTACAACTTAGGATTTTGATATATGTTTTACAACTATGATTATGTGAAGTTGGTGAGGCATTGGAAGAGATTGTCTGGAGAGGTTGTGGATTCCCCATCGCTGGAGGTGTTCTAAACCATGCGGCTCTGGGTAAGCTGGTCTAATGGAACATACTCTTCTTGGCAGGGGGGATGGAACTCAATGATCCAATTTTTTTTCCAGAGCAAAATCTCAGAGAACAGACTTCATGTTGTTTGTTCAGGAGTCTTATTTTGACAGGATTTGCTGTCAAAATAATGTCTCATGAGGCTTGTTGTAGAACTGAATGACATTATATTCTCCCTTTTCTGTCTCTATCATTTATCCTTTTCCAAGAATGCTGCCAGCTTCAGTAGGAAATAGTTCATATACCATGTAATATAGAAAATTAAGACTATATCAATTTGAAGCAGTTATGGAAAATGCTGTTTAGTTATAATGTAAAAGCCACCTTTTCCTTTTCATTCAAAATATGATTAACCCTGTCTAGAAACTGAAATTCTTTCAAACTGCCTTCCTTCCTACACATCTTTCCATCCCTATCTGCTTATTTATGAGATGTCATTGAGTTTTCAGTTTTGCTTTTCCCTACTATAGCAAATTATATGGCAAACTCTACCCAAAGTCAGCATCCTAATAGTTATACCTGTCATGTGCATCCATAGCAATAGTGATTACTTGTTCAAATACTGGCTAAGGAGGCCAAACAAAAAAGATAAAAAACATTGTTGTTGGTTTATCGGCTTTTTTAAAATTTTCATCTTTGTACTACTTAAAAATGGAGATATTTACCCAAGCTATCACTCTGCTCTAAAACAAAGCCATAAACTGACAATTATAAAACATTATACTAAATCTTGAACATGCAGTACCTGGGCAGTATCTCATCCACAATCTAGATTTCTCTTCCTTATTTGCATCTCTTCACTAGATACCTAGTCAGGTCTAAAAAGATGTGAGCAACCTTAAAATTCAGTGGTAATCTAAATTTGCTGTTGTCTTCTGGGGTATTTCCCCTAAGTAAGCTGAGACCCATGCTTTACAATTTTGTTTACTTAGTTTACTGGATTGAGCTGTTTTAATTTTTAATTTCTCATCATATTTTGACTGATGACCAAAAAAACCCAAACATTAGGTCTGTATATAATACTTAAATTCTAAATTTAAAAAGTTGCAATGAAATAAACTACTTGTAAATATACCCAAAACCTGGATAGATGTGGCAGCATTCTTACCATGGTAATAAAAGTTTTATTTCTTGAATGAGACTATTTTTTGTGGATATTCAAATTACAGAATCATAATTTTTTACTATTTTGTTTCTGCCCATGTTATTGTCATTTATAAAAGTGGAAAAATACCACAATTAAAAAATCAAATCTTTCACTGGGTGTGGTTTAGGAATGGTGATCACCAATTCAGTGTCACCACTGAGAGTACCCAAACCATGAGCCACCCCCTTGATCCACTGCTTTTCCCCTCCCTTTTTCTCATGTGGGAGAAAGGAGAGAAGACTTGGAGGCACAAAAGGCAAAGATCACGCGTTGAAATAAGAAGAATTTTCTGAAAACAGCAAAGAGCTGAGAAAACGTACAGTAACAGTAACAATTCTAATGACAGCAGCTACAAGAAAAGGAAAAAACTCACTTGGAAAACCCCCAACAATAGACAATGTCCCCTTGCCACATTTGCTGGACTAGATGGAACCCCTTCTCCCTGGAAGGGAGTCCCTTAACCCCACCCCCAGCAATAATCTAGGGTGATATCAATTAACCTCTCTCATCTGGCCATGCTGTCTCCTGGCTGCTGCAAAAAATTCTGGCTGGAACCAGGACACACTGGTAGTATTCCAGTACACTGAAAGAGTTTGAAACACCATACATCTGCATTCTTTTCTCTACTTAATGTACTGCTTGATTTTTCTGCTTTTTCTACTCCTACTGTGTGAGAGGAAGGGAAGATGCATTCTCTTGCAGTTATTTCCATAAATATCATGCAGTTGCTGGTGTCAAAGCAGAGCAGCTATTCTAAACCAGAAATGAATACTTACACAGCATAATTCCCAGAGTTATAAGCAAACCTTCATGTGTGCAACAGAGATAATAGTCACCTATTGTGATTCATTTTTTCTTTGATTTTCTTAAGCTCTTCAGAAATAAGTAATAACAGTGAGACACACATGGACTTTCAATCATTGTTTTCACATAAAAATATTTTGGTAAAATTGTTTTTCCCTTTTGTTTGCAGTTACAGCTACCAGATCTGTCCTGCCCTGGATACTTTCCCCCTTCTCCTTCCTCAAAGTCTCAGAGACACAAAGCATTAAGAGTCACTGTGTTAATCTTACATAAATGATTAATTCTTGAATAGTCAGTACTTTGAAGAGTCAGCTACTTCAGATCCTACTGTAACAGCCTTAGGGTTTTGGGGGGGCTTTTTTTCATACAAACTGTATAGTAACTCAGTGATTCAGTATACCAGTCACCTCTCTAATCATCTTCCCCTTCTAATGATGTGAGTATAAACTGTTTTCCATCTACATTTCAGTTGCCTGAAAATTTCACATTTTTCAAATAATCTTCAGAAATCTGATGTTCTTCAGCTTGACAAGGGAGCTGCTTCTTCAACTGCTTTCTCTTTTGAGGAATTGAAATCACACTGAATCCGTCGCTGTTTTGTTTCCATAGTTTCCACATGTTGTTTGTCTCCTCTGGATCTCTACCTGGTATCTCAGCAGTTCTGCCAGAGATTTGGCTAGCTCTCCTCTTAACTGTCTCTATAGCCTGTCTTCTTTCTCTTATGTGTCTAGTGGTCTTGAAAACATTGATAATCTGAATTCAAAACTGCGAAAAAATGCCAACTAACATTTTTAAAGCAAATAAATTTCTCTTAAAAATCCAAAGAATTATGTCTTGTATACCCTTTGATTCATTGACACTGATAAGTCAAGTGGTCACAGCATGGCCTGTCTGGAGACCAAGCTCTGTCAGTTTCAACATTTGAATTTGTAATGACGAACCTTGTTTTATTTTTTCCTTTATTCTACTGCCGTCCCCAAGCTGACAAGTTCTTTATATATTCTGTGGATAAATCACATAGACTTATAATTTTCTGTGTTTAAAAAGGAAAATCATAAAAAGATAATTATTTGCCTGTGAAGGTCATCTTTACAGTGTTTACTAATTTGTTAATTAAATAATAAGATGTACATGCTTAGAATAGCTGATCTCTAAAACAGAATAACTGAATATATATATAAGCCGTACAAGTAGATTGCTAGAGAGAGATCAGTATAGTTCAGGCTAGACAAGAAGATGGTTTTTTGCTTAAAAATAATGAAATTTTCTCTTTCTGTCTGTGATTTCGTCAGGATGAGGTTAGCAAGACATCGCCAGTCTTTATTGGCTAGATTCAACAGTCTAAAATTACATGTTTTTGCTTTACAGCCTGTTTCATGGACCAGCTAGAAAAGCTTTTATATCATATATAGACTTTTATATTAGCTGGAGCTGAGGGGGGAAAAAGTACAATGCCCAAAATAGTTTTAGAGATGATCAGGTTAGCATTTTATTTGATTCTCATTTGAAGTTTAGGAAGTTCAGCTGCTATTTACAGGTGAGGTTGATTCAAAATCTGCAAAAACAGCAAAATATTAAGGTAAAGAGATTTATGTATTATTTTTCCATCTGTCTACACTGCAGGATCTTAATATATTAATATCTTCCTTCACAGAGAAAAAAGAGAGGCATGGCCATATCCGTAACTCTAACACCTACTTGAAATCTGCAATACATAGACCACAGAAAAAGGACGCTGTGAAGACTGGGGATATTTTCCCATACTTCTAAACACACTGGTGAAAATAATCTAAAAGCACATCTTGGGTCCACAGAACTATTTTATCCAATCCTGATTCTTTCCCCTGCATTCTTTATTCCCTGTACTCCATAGGAACAAAATGTTCTGGAAAGCTTCTATAGGCATAGAAAATTCTTGATAGTTCAGTTTTAATGATATTTTCAGACAGCAAGGAGTCAAACTCACTGTGTGGCACAGAATAGTACAAGCTGTACTGTGTATAGCTCTGGTAGCTACCTCATTGAAAAAGAGTTTCTGGTGGTTAAAATTAGTAAAATATTTTCCTTGGCAAAAAATAAATAAGCAGAATCCTTCAGCTTGAGGGGTTCAAGTGGATTTTGTACTAAGCCCTAAATAACATGGTCCATAAGCTCTCTTTCTGAGCAGGATCCAAGTGCAGGTCAAGAAGGAAGAAGTTGATCTCTGTGTGAGGAGAGCATTCATTACCATACTTAGGGGGTCTAATAACAGGCAGTGTGCCTGAATTATTTGCTGCTATAATTTTTCAAATTCTTTTTATTGAAATAGGCACTTGGAAGCATCGAGTAATGATCTGTAGCATCTCTTATGCAGGGAGGTTTTCCTTCACTGAAACAATCATTGTATGCACTCCTTTGGTCTTGTCCTCAGAAATAAGAGACTCAAGAGATAGGCCTTGAACACCTGCAAGAATTGCTCTTTCAAAATTGCTTTTCTGTTCTTTTCTTCTTTTCATATTTGTATCATTCACTATTCTTAATGTTTCATTTTCATTTAACCAGAGTCTATTTCTTTTTCTTGGTAAATGCAAATGAATGTTCAGTGAATGAACAGGAGTCATCATAGGAAAAAGTCGATTAAAAAAACTCCATCAACTGCCTTTTACTTGATTTTACCGACATTTAAAGTAACAGTATAGAATCTACAGTCATTTTCTAGTCATTATGCTTTGGATGATAATTTTCTTAAATTACTGAATTCAAAATTATCACATCCTGATATCTTTGTTGCTTTTGTTGCTTTTCTTTTGTTTCTTTTGTTTCTTTACCATAGACATATTTCAAATATAGTATACAGCATACCTTCACCATTAGCCTTTTTCTGAAGGAATTTATTTGGCATGCTACACCGTGGAGCATGGGTGGTTTTTTCCTTTCATTAATAATATTTTTGTTGCTCCTTTAATCATTTACTTGTTTACATTTGATATTAATCTCTGTTTGAGGAATATAAATTATTCAGGTTTCTTCTAAAGTCAGAAGACCAAAGTAAGAATTTCCATGGGGTTATTCAGAGAAGATCCAAAGAAGGTACATTTTTTGTAGGTGGCTAACATGTTGATCATGCTATGATTAGCTTTCTAAATTGTATCACATATATAATGTTCTTCTCTCATAAATACTCTATTAAGATATATAAAAAAATCAAGTGTGATTTTAAATACCTTAATAAAAGCATGATTGGTGGAAATTTAATCTTTCTATTTGAAATCCCACACCTGACATTGACTTTTTATTTAAAAGTTTAACGCAAAATTATGCAGATATTTGAACACTGCTTGGCTGAAAAGCTAAGGTGTATTTTTGAGGACTCAGTGTGAAGGCATGGCATAGAATCCAGTAAATGTTTACTTTCCTGTCTTAATTTCAACATTTCAAAAGCTGGGAAATAACTGAAAACAGAACAGAAGCTACAACAAATAATAGAATATAATGAAAAAATTATACGGACCTGTCCAGTGTTCAGCCTTATGCCTCTGAATCCTTCACAAATATTTTTATTTGAAAACCAATACTGCCATGATACAGCTCATTTTAGACAAAGAAGACTCTTTGAAAGGCTTCATTCTACAGTGAATTATGCTCCATACCTATTCTTAAAGTCAGGGTAACTATCATTTTTCCCTCACAAGAAATTAAAGAAGATGTAAAGGAACACTACAATAGAGTTGTTCAATTCAAAGGAAATGTTCAGTGTAGCATTATCAGAATGGAAATATTTTAAATACAAGTCGTCAAAGTGGTCCTCAAAGTTATACTCAGTGATAGAGTAGCACTAGAAAATCTGTTTTACTCTTCTACATTCTTATGCATCAATTTTTCCAGTTAAGTGAAAATCCATATGACTGATTGCTCTTGTCTCCAGTTCTCGGTTTCCTTTCTTTCACAGTGATATTATACACTTCTTGCATATGCTTTGAATGTAAAAATACCTGTGCCATTGTTGTCTTTTATTAGTGTGTACTAATATAAGAGAAAGCAAAGTTGGTGCTATTATCAGGTGCTAGTAAGTTGAGAAAGCAAAGTTGGAAAACTATATCTCTTTTGTAAGACGTTTTGAAGTAAGTAGAGACTAGGAACAATAAGGAAATGCAGTATTTTTAGTGGATAAAAGACTAAAGATCATATTTAGAATATGTAGAATATGGTAGTTTAACAACTATGTTTAGCTGAACTGATCTGGGCCATGCTGAGATGGGGTACTCCCTCTCCCAAAATCTGTCATGATTAACTTCTACATAACTTCCCTAAACACATAACAAGCGTATTAAAAAAAATCCCTCTACTTTCCATTGAGTAACTGAAACACTGGCTCTGCCTAATATCCCCTCCCCATCTAGCAAATAAAAATTTCACCTCAAATTAATAAAATAACTCTGCAAATAGAGTTCAGTAGTGTGCAAAGGCTAGGGGATGTAATTATTATAAAAGATCTATGTTTGAAATATCTACTTATTAATTCACCAATAGAGAAAATTTCTGAATGTTTAATTCTGGATATACGAAAATGTGTGTTTATGCTTCCAAGCCCTGTGGTCAGACTTGTGATTACAGAATTGAGCATTTATTTCCTTTTTACTTTATCTTTCATGAAAATGCAATGACGTGACACTGTGAAGCACACAGATGGCTGGTTAAACTTTCAGTTAATATCAAAACCAACCCTTTAAAGAAACAATTTCATATATACAACTTACTTTTGTCAGGAATCCTTATTTTAAAGAAATCAAATCAGGACATCTGTTTTTACACTTTATTATTTCTTGTTACATAGGATGGGCTTTTTGTCTGTGGCTACCTAAGAGTTTTAAACGCTTATCAAGTGAAAAAGCAAATAAAACTAGAAAGGGACTTGACACATATAAAAGGTTTCAAAATTGTGTTCCTTTCTATTTCAATTCAGTTTAATTGAACCAACTTCAAATTAAATCCACTTATGCATGAATAGGCACTTTATTTCAATGTAATTTTTGTATTGTTAAATATAAAGTTCTCATGTATTCCCACAAAGTTGAACAAAATCCCTTTTGTAGCTGTTGATGGGTGAAAGTGCCCCTAAACACTATATATCCCTATCAGGAAAATTATTATGGTATGTTTTGAGTGGTGAGATATTGCAGTTCATGTTATTCATTGTTCTTGGTGAAAAAATATTATGCAGAACTAAGTAATATAATAAATCCAGTAATAAAAATAATTACAAACTAATGTCAAAAAGCACTCATAAGTCAAAGTGAAGCATAGATTAACATTTTGTATATATTAAATCCATGTTTTAACAAAAATACCTTGCATTATGTGATAAACTCAGATCAAAAGCCATGAGAAGTCCAAATTTTTCTGAGTTGTAAAATCTTTACCCCTCTTTCAAAAGGATTGAAACAAACTCATGAAAAGTCTTTTTGGAGATATTAATAGAGCACTTTTTAACAGTTAATTGCTGCTGATATCTTAGTAAGAAAATTAATTTTCAAATGCTACATGCATTAGATATAAAACTTCCTCTGATAAATTAAGTCTTCTAAGTAAACACATACACATACACGTGCTTTTATTTTTCACTTGCAGTGTTTTTGCATTGGATAATGCACTATCAATATTACTTTCATATATTTAAGTCTTGGAGATGTGGGTTGACTAAAAAACAAAAAATGGCATAGGAAAGATGATAAGGAGTAACAGATAACAGCTTGTCCGGAAGCTGAGAAGAGGCAAAAGCTAGATAAGAGGACTTGAGAGAAGCATAAGCAAACTGCAAAGCAAAAGCTGTAACAGAAAAAAATCTTATCAGTAAAGGAAAATCTGTGATTACTGACTTTTCAGTTTCTTTTTCTTCAGTTATATGTACTTTACAAACTACCCTTTTAATGAAATGAAGTCCAAAGAAACACTTTAATAGATGCAGAAACAGTTTAAAAAATGATAAAAAAACAGTTGCATAGTTCAGCTTCTTTGACTTGAAAAAAAAACAAGAAAAGAAATTATCAAAACCTTGCTTTCTCATTTATAGAAGTGAGAGCCATCAAAGGAAGGGTAACCTATACAAGAGGAGACTGACATAAAGGAGAACACTTTTGTCAGTGTTTCTGAAATGCATTTCCATTAGAGCACCACATTTATGGGGTGAGGAAGTGAATTGTATTATACTACTAATTGAAATCATTACTTATCATCTTTGGATTTGTATAAAAATTTTTGTCAGTTATAAATTTCATTAATGTGTATGCTAATCTTCCAGTGTTTTGATCTATTTCTTTTTGAATGTATGATGTCAGATACTTTTATTGGCAGTGGGTTCTTTCATTACATCTAGATAACATGCAGACTCTAGATATCCTGCTGATAGGGTACTGACTGAAAAAAGAAAAACCTCTTTCATCCTAGATTTCAAATACAAAGGAGAACATGAAACATACAGCGCTGTTTGAAAGGTTTTTCCTATTAGTTCTTTTCCCTATGCTGTTGCACAAATTTATCCCTAAGAACATAGCAGACATTTGATGGTACAAAGAGAAATCTCAGTTTTTCTTTTCAGAAGCAGGTAAAGGTAATTCTCTAAAAGGATTCATGAAAATAACACTGCCAAAAAAACCCAAGCAACCCAAAAAATCCCCCCCCAAAAAAACCCCAAAAAAATCCTAAAAAGCCCCCCAAAAAAGTCCAAATAATTAACCTCCAACAAACTACAAAAAAGTTCATTGCTGTTTTTCTTCTTCCGTAAATCTCTTCTTTTTATATCCAGACCATTGTAAGCAGCAGATTTATAGCTTCCTTTTACATTCCTCCTACGACTATGAAAGTTACTTTGTCCTTTATCTGTCAGGGTTGTTCTTTCCTCATAAAATTAATTTGCTTTTTTTAAATATTGATATTATATGAAAGATTTCTTTGAACATATTTGTCAAACCACATATTTCATCATGTGTGAAATTCTCCCTCTGCCTTCACCTTTTTTTAGTGCACTTTTACATCAGACAGACATTAGCAAATAGAGAAATCTACTGAAACTTTTTATTTTTTTTCCATATCCTTCTTAGCTATCATAGCTATTTTAAATAAGTTCCTTGAATCACTGTTTTGAATTGTATCTGTCTCATGTCCTCATCTTGATTTGGATTCAAAAGCTGAATAAGTTCCATGATTTTACATACAAAGAACCAAGCTATTTGAAAAGATTGAGCTCCTTGTCGTGCTTTTAATGCATTTTTTGTTTATGTAATAGAAGGAAAAAAAGTTTTATGCAATGTATTAACATGTATGGAAAAAGAGTATTAATATAACTATTCAAAATATATTCAAAATTAAAGGGCTTGTAATATGTAACGTATGTAGTATATAATAATTTTCTACACATGACTAAAATGTAAAAGTGAAAGGCAGGAAATGGACAGATAGGAAGGGATATAGAAACAAATAATGACAGGATATAGCTCAGAATAATAAACAATCTTTATATTCCGTTTTCATTTTGTCTTCTGGATTGCACTCCAGTATCTACTTCAGTGAACAGCATGTTCCTATTCAAAAAGTAATGATTTAATAAAAATAAAGTCAGTTGCTTTTGTAGTATGGCTCTTGGACTGCTTGAAAAACACAAATATTGATTGGTTAAAAGTGCCAATAAAAGACTTACAGTGAAACAATTTTTAAAAAACACATTCTCATCAAAATGTGTAAAGCACAATAACAGTAGCCTAAAGTAAAAACATATTTGTACTGCTGCCTCAGGTATTTTTTGCCAAATCTTTTCCTGGACCAGGGAGTGAGCAGTCAAGAGCTGTTTCTGTGACCTTGGTAGTAATTTTATGACTAGTTGGATGAAAGTGCTTGAATCCATTGGCTTTCTTCCTTCAATCAGCTGAACAAATCACTTCTGTTATTCACAGTCAGCTTGGGGTCTCTTAATCAAAATCTACTGTCAATATTTCCTCATTATATGTAGCACATGGAACTGTGCGGTTGCTGATTTCGGCTAATGTAAAATGTCTGGTTTGTAAACATGAAACCATTCCAGAGAGTGTTGTTTGGTTATGAATAATTCAGTGCACCATGGTTTATCCTGTACATTATCTAGAAATTTTCATAAAGAGAACTTCATAAATCCTAGTAGTCAGTAGTCATTTGTAGGGTTGAGCAGCAGTTTTTTTCTGAAAAGCCTTGTCTGGGATCAAACTCTCAAGCTGTTTAAATAAGATGATCAGTTTTGATATACATAGAGTCAGGTTAAAAATCATCAACATCAAAAAGAAACATTTAAGCAAACTGTAATGAAAGCATATTTATTCATCTGAATTCCACAATCAATAATTCTTTGCTCTTCTGTACAACAATATAGTACGGCACATTTTTCTCCATCAGTATATTTTTCTCCAAGGTGAGTATGAGAATTTAATCCAAACTCTTCTAAGTGCAGGAGGTATGAGGTATAGCCCTTATGCCACATATATCTATGTCAGAGTGAATCAGGAGCCAGAAGCTGCATCTTTGCAATACAAGTCTGGACTAAAATAGCGTGTTCTACATTGCAACTGCTTGTATGAGAACTAGGGATGAGAGCACCAAAAGGAGATTCCTTGTGCAACAGCTGTAGTCACCAGTACCTTCTCATTTCTATCTTGGTTTTTGCTGCCTTGAAAAGAAAAAAAAAAAAAAAAAAAAAAAAAAAAAAAAAAAAAAAAAAAAAAACCAAGAAAAATTACACTTTTGGTCTAGAATGTAGTGGCTAAAGTATAAAGCAGTTCAACTAGTAAACCTTATGCTATCATAATTAGAGCTGTCTCCATATAAAGAATCCCTAAGAATATAAATTCAGAAGTGAAAAGAAATTCCAAAGAAGAAGTAGCAATTCTTTTAGCAGCAGGAGTCTATTTTCTCACATATCTGAGTTCTGTACTAACTTAAACATATCTATAAAGATGTTGACTGATACCAACAGCACTTGATGCTGAAACATCTGTAACACCTTTGCAGTGCCGGTCAAGAAAAATCTCCATGACACATTTACTCCATGAATTCTCTCATTCACAAAGCCACTCTCTTCTTTTCACCTAAGGAATATAAATTTTGACAAAAATTGTGAGTTCTTACTAGCATTGAGATTTTTATTTATCTGTTTTATTTGAGAGATATTGACCAAGGGATGGACAGAAGAGAAAACAGCCATACGAATATGAATTAAAGAGCCACACACAAAAACACACAAGCTCACGAAAAATGATCATATCTCCGCAGCTTTTAGTAAGAAAATCATACTGAGTTTCCTCCCTTACAGTTAAAGTTAGGTTATAACTTGCTATAATACATCAGAAAATTAGTCTCTGGTCAGCTCAAACTTCCAATGAACAGCCTCTCTAGTTCTTCTTTTCTGCGTGAATCTGACTGTTTGAACAAAATTTCAGAATATTTTACACTCAAATAGTTTTATTTTTATCTGCAGTATTTAGTTTATGTGGCCAGATTTTGGTAGTGGGTAGGCTATAAGGGTGGCTTCCAAGAGAACCTTCTGGAACCACATTCAGCAGAGCTCATGCTAGACAGCTCCAGGATGGACATGCCACTGTCCAAGGCTCAGCCTATCCAAAATAGTAGCTACTCCCCTGTGATAACATGTTTAAAAAGGAAGGAAGTTTATTGTGTGGATCAACTGCAACCAGAGAAGAACAGGGCAAGAATTCATGAGAGGAGCAGCTCTGCAGACACCAAAGTCAGAGGAATAGGAGGGGCAGGAGGTGCTCCAGGCACCAGAGCTGAGATTTATTCCCCTGCAGCCAATGGTACAGATAGTGGTGAGGCAGCTGTGCTCCAAGCCCATGTAGATCCATGGGGATGCAGAGATCCACCTGCAGCCCCTTGAGGAGACCCACCAGGGTCCTGGCAGGGATCTGCAGACCTGTGAAGAGAGGAGCCCAGTGCTGGAGCAGGTTTTCCAGTAGTACTTGTGATGCAATGGGGGATCCACATTGGAACAGGCTATGCCTGAATGACTGCTCCCTGTGGAAGCAGGACTCACATTGCAGCAGTTTTGTAGAGAGCTGTTGCTCGTGAGGTGGATTCACATTGTAGAAGTTCATGGAGAACTGTCTTCCATGGGAGGGACCCCACACTGGGAGCATGGAGACGCCTCGCCCTGAGCAGCAGAAGCCGTGGGTGATGAAGTGACCACAGCCCCTATTCCCTGTCTCCCTGTACTACTGCAGAAGGAGGTAGAGCTGAGACGGAGGGAGGAGTGGAGGGAAGATATGTTTAGGATTTGGGGTTACTTCTCATTATACTTCTCTTCTTTTGTTAGTAATGAATTCTATTAATATCCCCAGGCTGAGTCTGTTTCTACTGTGATGGTATTTGGTGAGCAATCTCTCTCAACTCATGAACTTTTTGTTATATTTTCTCTCCTCTGTCCACTTGTGGGGAGAAGAGATGTGGTGGTTGTGGTGGGTGCCTGGCATGCAACTAGGGTCAGCCCACTGGAACTACCAATTTAATCAATTTCTAAGCATAGATAGAGACTATATCTCATGTTCTGATGATGAAAAAAATTATGATTATCAAACACATATTGATGTTGGTGCATACTCATTATACTGTTTTAATTTCAGTTAGAGCTTTTGAAAACAAATTTTCTTTATTATTTTTAACCTGGTTCCAGTTTCTGCTTTGCAAATCCTCATTTTTCATGCTAATAGAATTCCGTCCTGAAACCTTCCATGTAGGTAAAGGGGAATATTTGAATGGTTAGAGGAACCAGATTTAATCTTTTGTCTTGTTATTTTTTGCTTAAAATATGATTATATATGTAGATGAGCCAAGTATTTATGGGAAATTAAGTGGTCAGGTATCTGCAAGTAATTGTTCAGTACTCATAAGCACTTTTTCAAGATTATACTATCATTTAACCACTTTTATAGTGTATTAAATGTCTTAGCGCAATTTAGCCAAGCACATTCTTCAACATTTCCTATAGTCACACTTTCATGGAAAGAAAATAATGAATATCAAAAGACTTTTTAATTTAGCTGAGAAAAGTGTAATGAGACACAATATCTGGAATGTCAATTCAAAGTAATTCTAGTCATAAGTTTGGCATAACACTTTAATAGCTGATCAATCATTTGAAATTATAGATTCTTCACCTCTTGTTCAAAAGTCTTGCATCATAACAACACAGGCCATTGCATTCACTTCAAGAGTAACTGGGTTAAATTGGAGTGCCTGTGTTATAGAAGAGGTCACGTTTATAATTTAATGATCCTTAGTGGATTAAGATGGAAACTTCTCTAGCATGCTGATATTTTAAAATGCTTTGAACTACAGAGTGATACGGTGGCATAATGTCTGTAGATAGAATAAATAAAAACTATCCACTTTGTGTATTAATAAAAGATTTGTGTATACTGTTTTGCTTAGATATTTTCCTCATCAGAGTTTACTCTGCATAGGAAATATCTCCTTTGTATGTTTTTGCCTCCCACAAATGCATCAATGTCATTTGAATTAGCAGGATAATAACACTGGCTCTGTGGAAGCACAGGGCCTCAGCCCGTGATTAGTGCAACAGGTTCATTAGGATTCTTTCTTTTTTTTTTTCCATTTGGGCTCTAGGACTGTCAAATCTTTCACTTTGATCTTCACTAAATTCACTTCAAAAGCTTTCTAAAAGTTCTATTAAAACATTTTTAACTCATAAGAAGGTTTTTTTTTCAGTAATGTCATTAATCTTAATCAGAATTTATTTGCGTTATTCACAATTTCAGAAATATGTCACTTGAAGAAAATGAAATAACACCTATAATTTAGGTTGTGAGATACCAAAATGGTTAACCCTTAATGGGTGCACTGAATTTTTATAGAATATATTAATTAGTAAATCACAAAGCTCAAATGTTTGACTTCTGCACAAATACACGATATATCAGATCTAAACAGATCCTGAAAGCAAGCTTTGCAAATTTTTTATTCTTTTCACTTTATGGCAAGTTAAGATAAGGATTCATGCCCAAGCCTTTTTACTCATGGGCTGCTCTTATGTTTCTACTTACAAATTGTCTGTTAGTATTGTGGAAAAGTGTGTGCTGTCAGTATAAAACAAGGTCTGTACTGCTTCACTAACACACTGTGATTTCTGGATGATATTCAGCTGGTGACTTGAATGGCATATAGGAGAATTTAAATCGAAACGGAAATTTGATTCTAAATAAAAAATACATTCTGCAAGCTAGAGTCGTAATGCGATCTGAGAGAAACAGCAATCATATAAAAAGAATGAAGAGGTTGGAAGTGAACTTTGACAGTTCAGGTACATTACAGATTCTGCAAATTCTAGTATTCCAGTCTTTACTTTTGTATATTTATATTATTACATTTTTATATCTTCATTTTTTTTACTGTATGGATGGTTACAGTGTGAGTGCTAGTAAGAAAATTTAGTGAAAAAAATTATTATTACTTAGATCAATGGTGAAGCTACAGAATTCATATTATGTATAGAAAGAAAGGATTAAGGAAAATACCTTAGTTTACTCTTGACTTTGTTATGCCAGTGGGCAGTTTTAACAACTGCAAGTTTGTCAGCCTGAGCTGCAGCTGAACATGTCTGTAAGCAATCATATAAGAGTAAGACCTTTGAATGATTATCTGACTGCATTTCAATAATGTTTCTCTTCAAGATCTGGCTGCTTTACAATACATTGTGTTCTCTGACCACTGGATATGATATTCTATCTCTGTGGTTTGTGTGTGCATAGCCTTCAAAAAAGTGAACATAGTCAGAATAAGCCATCTGTAATTAACTAAAGATTGCAATGGAAGGATCTAGTTCTATGGATTGAATGAATAGTTTTCTTTTTGGTTAATTGTTTAAATAATATGATCAGCAATTCTAACAGAATATGTTCCCAAAACATGGAAGTGCTGCTTTCCTTTAGCAAATATATGTGGTCTGAGTGTGGTGGGCTTACACTGAGAATAATAGTGCCTTTTATCGGTAAAGTTTTGCCATCTGTTCTAATGATTTATTCATACTAAGAAAGAAGCAGGTGAAACTACAGAATGGAGAAAAATAGCAGTGGATGTGCACTGAATTGGGCTGTGATTGTGCAAATGATTTCAGTGTTGACACTAATGTTCAGCCAATTGCTATCATTCAAGTGACATCTTCATATGCTATTATGTGGTCTTGAGATGCAAAATATTATAGATATAATACAGAAGATCTATTTCTAGGCAACTAATAATTTCTATCCTGTATTCAGATATCCATCCCTTACTGTGAGTAATACTACAAAATATTTACACGTATTTTGGTCTTTCATGTGTAGCAAAAATTTAAGGAAATGTTTTGATGAAAGATCTCTGCATCAAAGATTTCTGGAAGATGTGAAGATTTTTCATGATGTTTGCCCAGTTTCTAAGTCTGTTTTATTGAGTAATTTTCCTCCAGTTTATGTCTCAGATTGTATAATGTTTTCTTTATGGAACTAAATATACAAAACCCAAAAGTTTGGAATTTTTACATAAAATTTGGCGTAACCAACTTCATGAATTTTATTTGATTATGTAGAGTTTTACACTGGAATAGAGTTCATATGGGGCTCTGTTTTTGATTTGTGCTGGAAACAGTGTTGGTAACACAGGGACATATTCGTCACTGCTGAGCAGGGCTTACACAGACCCAAGGCCTTTTCTGCTCCTCACCCCACTCCACCAGACATGAGGCTGGAGGTGCACAGGGACCTGGGAGGGGACATAGCTGGGTCACCTGTGCCCAGCTGATCTCAGGAATATTCCACACCTTAGGGTTTCATGCTCAATGTATAAATCTAGGCAGAAGAAGAAAGGGAGAGGTGGAGGGGGTGGGGAGCATTCAGAGCAATGTCATTTGTCTTCCCAAGTCACTATTACACATGATGGACACTGCTTTCCTGGGAATGACTAAACATCTGCCTGATCATGGGAAGCGGTGACTGAATTTGTTGTTTTCATGGATATGAGTGCCACAACATATAAGTAACCAAGGTTTTAACAAAAAACAAGCAAACAAACAAACAAAAAAGCACAAACCAGACATGCAAAACAAATAATCCATCAGTAAATATTCAGAAAATGTGATAATCATACACATAGAGACTTAAAAATTTTCCATACTGAATTGAGACTTAAAAACTTTCCATACTGATTCTCTATTTCCAATTATAACATGTAATATGTTATGCTTATATCTGTGGTAAGGAAATCACATAGGAGATTGACATCTATACTTTTTACCTATATTTTTTCATAGGTGGCATGCTATTAAAATAATAATACATAGAACACAGAGAGAGAGGTAAGTGAAGACCTTGAATTGACAGTCTCATGTAGGAAAGCAAGAAGTAAATTTCACTAGAAGATAATTGATTCTTCAGGGACCTTTACCTGTCAGATTCAATAGTAGGCTGGAAAATGCTGCTGCTTTTTTAAGGTGCAACTGAAAGAAACAGACTGAAAGACAGATTCTCATAATTTGTCCTTTTATTATGCAATAGGCTTTTTTCAGTAAGATTAAGCTGTGTTGAACCAGATGTCCCAGTGGTATTTTAATACTCTGTGGCTAAACTAAGCCCCAAATAGCTGTTTATAACATATAGGGCTCTGAGTTCCAGTAAATTAATATGGCTTAATAAACTAAGCAAGTGCTAGAATAATCTTAACCAGTCAACATCCACACAGCTGTATTATTGTACCTTGTCAGCATACTAAAAATGTGGCATAATAAAAAATAGACAAGCCAAAACTAAATCCAGCATGAAGTTGAAAGTGTAAAGAGGCTGCTTCTAAACTATTAAGAGTATAAGCACTTTGAGAGTAAAGGTTCCATGTAGGAGTCTCCTGATGCCTTAAGTTTTAGCTTCCATATTTTCCAGATTCTGTACTGCTTTATTGTATAATTCTGAACTTCATATAGTGTTAGCAAGTTCTCCTCACAGTTTAGTTAGACAAAACAATCCTTTTTCAGCCTGAGAAACAAGGACACCATTGCAGCTTCAGGCCCAAAATGTAGAAACAACAGCAAATTGAGGAGAGCAATCTGGGAGGATGGGACTTCATAACCTGAAGCTGTAATCAGAGAATTAACCCCCATATGTAAATGGACCAAAACTTATAAAAGTGTGACAATTCAGGACCTGCCATCCATCTTAGGTGGAGCCACAGCCAGGCTCTTTTACTGCCCAAGGTGTACCCTTTGAAGGCCTTTTAAATAAATACCTACATTCATTCTTTTAACAGAGGAGTCTAGCCTCTGTTCTAGGCAGCCTGTCCAGGCATCACCTGTGTCCAGTTCACACTTGTGATTAGAGCATTGCAGAATTTGGAAGAACATTCTTCTACTGATTTCAGTCTTCATGTAGGGTCTGACAGGATTACACAACATGTATTCCTCTGCCCCTTTGGTCCTTAAATTCTGATGCCCTCAAGGATTGGGTCTCTGCAGGAGATGAGGGGAAATGCATGTCTCTTTTTCTTCCGCACATGTGCTTATCCCTTTTTTTGGTGCAGAATTTTTCATGTGTCGTAGCAGGCCTCCAGAAAATACTATTTTCCATTAGATTGTAGCACAATTTATGCTTTATTTTCAATTATTACAATTGCAGTAATAAAGTATTACATATATTAATCACTTGAAAATATTAGCAATATATTTCCAAGCCTTTAAAAAGTATGATTTATCATAACATAAAGGAAATTAGGCTGGAAGAAAATTGCTTGCTGCTGATCTTAAGTAATTTCTCTTAAACTATTGCAGTAAAAGACCTAAAAATAAATTCCAAATGAAAATAAATCTTAAGTGACATTTCTGTTTTCTGACCCATGAAGAAATTTTTTTCCAAACTTTTTTTGAAGCACTAAAGGTAAATTAAGAGCTCAGACCTTTCTAGGCTCTGTAAAATCTTTTATTTACAAAAGGTTCAAAAATAGTATTTTAAATTTCCCGGTGAGTAGGAGTAAATGGTAAGGGTTTACTTGTTTAAAACTACAACTTTGAATGATACCTGACTTTTTCAGTTCAAGGAGAAGGCATTGCAAGATTGTGGAGATAAATAAGGAACTTTTTAAAAAATATCTTTTCAAAAATCGCATTGCATTGGGATAAATATGTGGGAGGGAACCTCCTCCACAGCAAAAACACCTTCAGGTAGTCTAAGAAAAACTAGAGGGTTTTGCCCAGGCTGACAAAATGAGGTATACTTAATGGAATGTAAAAATCCTTCTCTGGAATCAGATTCGGCCATTTACATTCTTTCAAACATGAATTCAGTTTAGTATTCCTGAAATTGCTTCTGTGGGACCACCACAAATCTCAGATACCCTCCTTGGAAGCTCTGCAGCAAGTCTTCCTACAGTGTCTAGGGTAATTATGTTTTTGTGTTATTCATCTAACTCTAAATCAATGAAAGAAGATTCTGTTTGTTGGCCAACAGCTGTAATGTCATTATTAATTTCTCTGCAGTACCCTATTTGAATCAATAAGGGGCCAAGAGGTCTGACAAGATATATTTTTTCTAATATTGATCTTGATGACCAAGTTAGTGCCCTCAAGTCTAACCATTGATTCTAAGAGACAGAACTCTCAAGCTGGAGGCCAACTTTGTGCTATTAAACACATTAGAATTTGTAATTAAAGAAAATGTCACGCTGTCATATTTTTCATCACAAGCAAAAGGAATCTTTCCACACACATTAAGAATAGCATGAAGTGCAGAGATATGCTAGAGATATGTACCCTGAATTTAATAACTGTTTTTATAGACTACATTAAAATTTGAATCAGGTTCACTAACATTCCACTATATATAGAAGTTGATGTCCTTCTATTTTTCCTTAATTAAAAATGTTAAGAAAATATTTTATTGAGTTGGTTTTGCTTTCATTTCTTGACTGTATTTTAGATTAGTTTTTTGGGAGCCTGAATCAGAATACATTTTTGAACAAATACACCGATTTCAGCTGGCATGTCTTTTATCAGCCAAGGACCAGTAATTGTTTATATTTCTCTATTTACTTCATTATAAAGTAAGATGAATCAAAACATGCAAAAGGTCTTCAGAGTTGTTGACTAAACATGAATATCTGAGAGACCAAACAGAATCAGTTACCTAAAACTCAAGAACAATTTTTTTTCTTGCATATCTTGGAACACAACAGCATTTTTTCCCTAAACATACAATATGAATGTCTGGGTGCAAATATTTATGCTAGCTTTTAGGAAGATCATAGCTACATGCAGTTTAAGTATATTTATTATAGCTAGCATAATTTTTAGAAAAAAATTAATTTATGACAGAAGGCTGATTTATAGTTAAGTTCCAAAGACAGAAACTGATTTCTAGTAATTTGATAACATTATAATGATGAAGCCTCCTGATTCTATGATTCTATTTTATGGGATTAGATTATAAATCTGATGTATTATATGCTCTAAGAAACCCAGTACAAGAGAGGTGTTGTCTCAGAAAACTTGTTGCTCAAATTGTGGGAGAAAGCACAACCAGGGAAAAGATCCACAGGGATGTTTTGGAAAGACTCATATTAAAAATTAAGATTAAAGAGAGATCATCTGTGCCAATCTTTTGCTTAGATAAGGACTAACCAGCTTCTCAATACTGTACAGTGCCAATCTAAAAATTCATAGAAATCACTGAATGTTGATACCATAGGTCTTAAAGTCTGAAGATACTTAAATGCCAGCACCACACACAAGTACTGCACTTTGTAATTCAGTTGTCCAGCTGGAGATGACAGGCCCAGAGGTGTCAGCCATATCTTGATTTGCCTGAGGTCACACAAGTTCTCCTTGACAGAACAGGAAATATAAGAAGTAATTCTTACCCCAAAGGCTTTGCTTTCCAAAACCCATTATTTACGTTTCAAATTTCAGCATTACTTTGCTTAGCTTTCAAAGGAATTACACTGAAGTATCTTTGTTTCATAATTTAGTAGAATGTTTTTGTTTCAAATATTTTTGTTATTTTCATTACGTTCCCTCTACAATACCATTATTCAGTTTATAATAATATCTTCAAGCTTTTCCTCAGCAACATTTCTGTCTGTAATCACATATTACAGTAGAATTCTAAGTTATTTCTGAAGATATTGAAATCAGTATAAATATAAATTCATTAGCTAACTCCACAAAAATTTCACGGTAAAATTCATTTTATTATGTAATGAATACTTGAGTCTATATGACAAAAAGAATAAGGGAAAAAGAATTGGTATATGAATAGATAGATGTCTATATAAAAATGTACTAGAAATATACCTGGTTTGCTACAAGGATTTACCATTGCTATAGAAATGCACTGGGACTGCATTTATGCTTTCATAGTTTCCAGTTTTAAACACTATTACTTTCTGCTTTTACTTGCGTTTTCTTTGTCTTTGCAAAAAAATTGCCTATGGCAGTTAATATGCCAGTTTTTGGGTCAAAGGAATTTGCAGAGTTTCAAGAAAGTTGAAGAAAATAAACATTATAAGTTATTAAGATTTCACTTACCTCAAAAACTAAGCTTAGTTCAAGTTTCTATAATTTCTTGAAACTCAGAAGTGATTTTTTTAATTTAAATTTTATTTTTTCAATGGACTTAAACCTCAACACTTATATTTCTCCAATAGTTATTGGAATTCCACTTATATTCCACTCAATACATTGAGCCTGCTCTAATTAATTGCATATCCCTTTAGAGACCAAAAATGGTCATACTATCGTTTTTTGGTGCTGATAGCCTGTCAGGGCTTTCACCATCTCTAAATGTAAATTAATTTCTAAAACCTCTCATAAAAATAAAAAAGTCTGTTTCTTTTGGATAACTGGAAAATGAATTTTTGAAGACTTACCTCTTTTTTTTTAAATGTTTTGAGATTGCACTGAAAAAGTATGTTGCACATATTACAAACCATGCAATATGGCTTGGCTAATGACAGAAAAGAGGAATTCAGTCTTAACCATGATTGACTGTGACTGAGGGAACAAAACTTAGGATATTTCTGTTTATTGTTCTCTAGTTTTGACTTTAAAAAGTAAAAATGCATAAAAAGTGGCAAACTGAATGCAATGTTAAAAACTAATGTCTGAATATGTTTTATTCAAGATGTATAGCCATGTAAAATTTCATCTCATGTTCTTAGTATTCTGTTATTAATTATGAAGACTACTACCTAAAAATCAAATCCTCTGAAGACATTCTGAAAGAGAAAAGAATGACAATATTGGATATAAGGCGCATATTTCAAATCTAAAACAAGCAGTTTTATGCTACTATAGGTATTTAACGTCTCTCTCCTAAGTGAATCTAAGGAAGGAGAGGTGCTATGAGTTCAGAGAATCTCAAATGACAATTGATGGAGTGAAAGATGGTGAATACATGTGACAAGATAAAACAAGCCTGCTTTCAGCTTGGAAACAGCTTCGTCAAAACAAGGTCCATACTTCAAATCTTGTTTTTTCAGTTTGATCCACAGGTACATATCCAATGCTGAAAATAAATGATATCTTAATTAGTTAGTTCTATTTATACAGATACATATAATGCTAACTCTACAGTAAATAGAGAAAAAAGAAATTCTTCAAACATTAAAAAGGTCACAGTAATCTTAATATAGTTATACATAGGTAATTTTTAGTAAGTCATGTTTTGATCCGTTTTGGTTATATTCCCCCCAAAGACAGTCCTTATACAGCTTCAACTGCAGTCTAATTAAAAGATCTTAATTTGAACAGGATTAATAGAAGAGAGCAGTACAAAATTTAAGAGTAATTTAATTATTTTGCTTTTAAAGGGATACCATAGTCACTTCTCTGTTTAGAATATATTTGAAATTCTTAACTGCTTCCATTTAACTTCATATGTGCATACTAAATTGCTGTTATTTGCTAAAATCCTTAACATGAATGTTTTTGTAAGACAAGGAAAAGGTCACCCCTTTGTGAACACAGGATCATTCACTGAGTCAGCTTCCTGCTGTTGTTAGCTACCTCGGAACCTGTCTGGTATTATGGTTTATGTACCAGTTGTTGCAATACTGAGAAACCATATAATACCATGGAGAGATTTTGTGATGATAAATAGCATATTTATTTAAACAATAGTGATTTTAGAGTAATAGGCATTAATACAATGACTCGCACCTACATTGGCTTTGATGAAAAGTGTTCATAAAATCAAGTTCATTTTTTTCTGGTGATTAATGGTTATTCTGGAATTTATAGAAAGACCCACACAGAAAATCTTTTATTTTATATATATATATATAAAATTTCTATTACTAATTTTCACTTTAAAAACAGATAAAAGACTTTTATTTAGTTTTGTGCATGTGCATGAGCATACACCTAAACAAACTTCTATATCTGCTCCCTTTGTAATTGATATGTTGTCTTCTTAAGTCCAAATTATTTTAATTTTTCATGACAAATTACTTTCATATTTATAGAGGAGAAAAAGAGATATGTGCTCATTCTATGCAACAATGAAAGGTTAATATCTTTTCTAAAATGCAGGACAAGCATGCATATATGGAACAGTAATTTGCTACGGTGGCTTCCGATGACTTTGTCTAAAGATAGATGCACTACAGTTTTGCATGTTGAAATTAATAAACAGCAAATATTTATACTACTTACGTAAATGTTTTAATTGTTGATCTTTGAGAGTATTTTCATAGAATTGTCTCTTCTTTCTGCAGTATTTTCTTTAATGTTCTTGTGCCAGTAACTTCAGTTTAAAATTCCCCACAATAATCAAATACATTGAAAGTTATTTTCCCCACCCTCAAACATATTCAAAACACAATCTGACTTATTTCTCTATCTACTTTCTTTATCAAAGTTAAAATAAAAATTCTGAAATATTTGTGCTTGTGTAACTAGAGTAACAAGATGACATTTTTAAAAGCCAGTCAATCTGTCATTCAAAAAGGAGAAACTGGTTAGAGACAAGTCCTTTCAAGAGGGATGTAACTGGAATTTTGAGCAGATGACCTGCTGCTGCTGCTGCTTTAATTCTTTTAATGACTACGTGCATGTTTCACTCCTGTCTGCTTGTTGTACAAGAAAGTGTTATAAACATTGATGATAATTGTTAAACATTATAACGTGTTCCATGACAGCAGCTCAGCTGCTCAGGAGATATTTTTTTGGGGGGGGAAATGTCAAGCAGTTATGAGACATTTCCTGTTCAGGAGAGGAAGGAAGGACAGGAAGGAGAGGAAGGAAGGAAGG